>VWZZ01003902.1:1606739-1676381 GCA_013399095.1 Psophia crepitans
ACTGCCTCCCAGTTTGGTGTCATCTGCAAACTTACTGAGGGGGCACTCTATCCCCTCGTCCAGGTCGTTGATAAAGGTGTTGAACAATGCTGGCCCCAGGACCGAGCCCTGGGGAACGCTGCTAGTGACCAGCCGCCAACTAGATTTAACACCATTCACCACAACTCTCTGGGCCCGTCCTTCCAATCAGTTTTCTATCCAGCAAAGAGTGTACAGGTCCAAGCCATGAGCTGCCAGCTTCTCTAGAAGAATGCTGTGTGTAGGAGAAGGATGTGCGTATCAAAGTTGAGAAGTACAATGTAACACACATCTAAACTCAAGATAATGATGAGAAAGCTCAGAAACACGGAATGCTCTCTGAACACGGACAGAGGCAGCTGTGGACTTCCAGCTGGGTAAAGAGTTGGAGTGGATATATTGAAATATTAAACCTAAAACAAGAACAATTTTTTACTGCTTCTCACATGCGGAGAATTAGAGTATGTAAAAAAAAATTATGAGGAAATGCATCTGAAACCAAAAAGATGTACTTTTTGATATAGCACACAGTAGCGTGGAAATTCTTGCTGGAAGACTTTGTGAAGATAAAATTTAAAAATAATACTTGTTCTCAAAATCAGGAATGTAAATATTTGTGGGTAAAAAAGAATACCAACAATAATTAACAAAACCAAACCAATAAAACTTGCAGCTACTATTTTTGAATACGGAATCTCTTCAGCATCGTGCTTGTGGATGCCGTAAAGCTACCAGCGAGATAAACCCAGTGCTCCCTTGCCCCATTCTGACACACTAAACACATGGCACCCAGCTTGCTGGACCAGAACGGTCTCTGGTCTGACCAGTTGGACAGTGACTGCAGTTCTGTTTGCTCAATAAAGCCTTAGCCACACAAATCATCCCTGATAGCAGTATTTTAACAGGATCAATTCAGCAAAACAAAATAAAGTTCAAATCACTTGCTGATTACTGCATACTTTGAAACATAATTGAGGTTAAAACTTCAAAGTCAGCACTTGAAAAAGATTTTGTAAGTGTGTTTGAATGTTTTATTATTTGAAACAGCTACTCTTGAGATTTCCCAATAGTTTTATTAACAAACCAAAATACATGAAGATTTGACCAAGCTAACATCTTTTCTGTTTAAATTTTGTATGTAACACAAAGCAAGGACAAATCGCCAAGATTTTTCTTACCTGCAAACCACCAACACAGTGGATTTACAGGCATAAAAAAATGCATAGCAGAGGGAACTTCGTACTTAAAAATATGCTTTTTCATCACAGAATGGTTTGGGTTGGAAGGGACCTTGAAGGCCATCTAGTTCCACCCCCCTGCCATAGGCCGGGACAACCCCCACTAGTCCAGGTTGCCCAAAGTCCCACCCAGCCTGGCATTGAATACTGCCAGGGAGGGATCGTCCACAACTGCTCTGTGGAATCCTGTGCCAGGGCCTCACCACACTTCTTTTGATGCAGCCCAGGACATGGGTGGCTTTCTGGGCTGCAAGCGTACATTGCTGGCTCATGTTGAGCTTCTCATCCATCAACAACCCCAAGTCCTTCTCCTCAGGGCTGCTCTCAATCCATTCTCTGTTCAGCCTGTAGCTGTGCTTGGGATTGCCCTGACCCATTGCAGGAGCTTGCACTTGGCCTTGTCAAGCTTCATATGGTCCGCCCAGGACCACTTCTCAAGCCTGTCAAGGTGCCTCTGGATGGCATTCCTTCCCTCCAGTGTGTTAATCACACCACACAGCTTCGTGTTATCGCCAAACTTGCTGAGGGTGAAACTCAATCTCAGTGTCCATGTCACTGACAAAGATGCTAAACAGCGCTGGTCCCAATATCACCCCCCAAGGAATGCCACTTGTCACTGGTCTCCACTTGGACATTGATCTGTTAACGACAACTCTCAAGTGCAACCATCCAGCCAATTCCTTACCCACTGAGTGGTCCATCCATCAAACCCATACCTCTTCAATTTAGGATGTCGTGTAGGACAGTGTCAAATGCGTTGCACAATAGATGACATCAGTTGTTTTTCCTTTATCCAATAACACTGTATCCCCGTCGAAAGCCATCAAATTTGGCAGGCATGATTTGCCCTTAGTGAAGCCATGCTGGCTGTCACCAATCACCTCCTTATGTTCCATGTGCCTGAGCATAGTTTCCAGGAGGATCTCCTCCATGATCTTGCCGGGCACAGAGGTGAGACTGACTGGCCTGTAGTTCCCCAGGTCTTCCTTTTTCCCCTTTTTAAAAAAAACAGGTTATGTATTCCCCTTTTCCAGTCAGTGCGAACTTCACCAAATTGCCACGACTTCTCAAATGTGATAGAGAGTGGTTTACCAACTTCATTTGTCAGTTCTCTGAGGATCCGTGGATGCAGCTCATCAGGTCCCACGGATGGGTGCACCTTCAGGTTCCTTAGTCTCAAACCTGATCCTCTGCTACAGTGGGCAGTTCTTCATTCTCCTACTGCCTGCCTTTGCCTTTTGTGTCTTTGTTGGTGTGGCTGGAGCACTTGCCAGTGAATACTGAGGTGAAAAAGTTGTCGAGTGCCTCAGCCTTCTCCATATCCTGAGTAACCAGGTCTCCTTTTTCATTCTGGAGAGGGTCCACATTTTTCCTGGTCTTCCTTTTATCACTGACATTCCTATAGAAGATTTTCTGATTGCCCTTGGTGTCCTTGGCTGGATTTAACTCATCATGATGGGATGAATTATCCCAAATATTCTAGAACTCAAAAAACCTAGATTCAAGGTTGTACTGTGAACCAAAGGAGACTCACTTTCCAACTGAAGGTCACATGGGGCAGATGATGTTACATCTTAGAAGTGCACATAAATCTCAAGTTGTGGGGAAAAATGAGAATAAATGATTTTCCTATCAGTTTTTATTACAGTACTGTTCTGATCTCTTGGATCTAAGGTGCAAAGCTATCCATCACCACGGTAGCTTAAAAATTGTAAATTATACACCAAGACTCCGAGCAGCTGAAGATTAAAAGAGAGACAAAGATGATATTCAGATGGCAAAAGACTCTCCGTACCACAAGTGAAGAAGATGACAGACCAAATGTATAGAAGAAAGACAGTGGAGGGGCTTCTGAGGAAACAGGAGACTCACACAGGCCAGTGTGACAGGAAGTGTTTTTAGCATATTAGCAGATGGTTGCAGACATATTTTCTTCAGGAAACATGTCAAGAAAGAATTTAAAGGGCAGATGTGGAGGAGCAAGAATGAAGGGCTCAGTAGGTGTTTACAGGGAATTCAATTCCTTCCCTGCATAAGAGAAGTGTGGGGGGGAATCAACTTTGTCTGAAAACTTCAGAACTGAAGGAGATAAAGTCTTGTATCACAAGCTAAGTGGATGATGGATTGCACCCTCAGTTTTGAGGATGAGTTCTGGAACTGAAGACAAACAGCTTCTGAATCACACACGTCCAGGGATTCCACATCCCTGTCACAGGAAACAAATTGTTACAAGTGAAGCAACAGATTTAAAAAATGACATTTGCAGCAGCATCCTAGATTGACAACAGAAAGCAAAACTGTATACTTCAACCCTAGAAAAATGAACCATGCAATAATAAACACGGAAATCTCAGTCCGAAACACTATTTTTGCATGTGAATCTAAATAAAAGGTTGAGTTTAGAAATAATACACACAGATAATCATGCTTAAAGATATCACAGGCAGAGCACCCAAGTCTTGTTTGCTCTTTTCTTTTGACTTGGTCACATAGTCTACACATCCTGAACACGTACTACTTACACTGCATGCTCTTTAAAGTAGGTCATAGCCTCCAAAACAATGTTTTAAAAATTATTTTTAGATATTTGTCTTTTTAATCTATACCTGAAGGATATTCTCACATACAGAATCAAAGCTGAATGCAGCTCATTATACCTTCCTACAGCTTGCAAAACTCGAGGATAGAGGTCTCTGGTTTCGTAATTAAAACTGAAAGATGAACCTTTTCTTTCTGGAGTCTCAAGCTCCAGCTCCAATTTCAAACCATTTACCTTGATGTTTATTAAAATCCCAACATGTCCAAAGTATTGGATTACTCAACACTCAGCAGCTGCTTGACCTCTCTCATTTAATCTCCTCCCTAGGTGAATACCCAAATTGAATTAAATGTTTACTAAATACGTGACTCAGGGTGGAAATCTATGCTGAGAAGAGCCTTATGCTACTAAGGATCTTGTTGATGACCAGCAAATAAGGAATTCAATTGTCTTTATAACAACAGGCAGTTTTGCTGTAAGAAATATAAAACAATATGCCAAATTCATGACAGAACAAGCAGAAGGGAAAATAATTCTAAGTAATTTAGATTCTCTTACAATATATTTAGCTACCATATTTCTGTGCTTTGTTATTTTGACTTTCTATTAGTACTCTTCAGTACAGAAATATCTATAACTTCAATACCAGACCTTCCCCAAATGGATCAGCATCTTTACTTAGCCTGCTCCTATTAAAGTGCCTCTGTCCAGGTCCTAGTGTTTTACATGGTTATTGATGCAATTAACTCGAGACCTCTGCTACAGCTTTTCTGCTTTTCTTTTAACCTTTAAGACAAAGAAATACCAGCTCTGTGAGCTTGTGATTCTTCAGTTTACCCGCTAATTTGCTTAATTTCATCCATATCTATACCTTTAAATAGAAAGCTTCAGAGATGATCTGAGCCATACTTCCTTCCCATATGCTGAATCAACTTGTAGAGATGAAAGTAATCCAAAGACTTACTCTCACTGGCAGTATTCCTGTAACATGTTCATTACATAGCAAAACCCAAGTCAGGAAAGCTTCCTTTTGGTTTGATTCATGTTGCTATTTGTAAGACCACCTGCTAGCTGCTGCTTGCAGGAATCACAGAATCATAGAACCATTAAGGTCGGAAGAGACCTCAAGGATCACCTAGTCCAATCAATCCCCCCCACATCTATTACCCACTAAACCATGTCCCTCAGTACCAGATCCAGCCTCTCTTTAAACATCCCCAGGGACGGTGACTCCACCACCTCCCCGGGCAACCCGTTCCAATGCCCGACCACCCTTTCCAAGAGGAAATTTCTCCTAATCTCCAACCTAAACCTGGGCCATACCTTTAGTTACCCTTTGCTGCCCCTCACTATATATCAGGGAACAGGAAATCTGTCACAATGCTACGTGCTTCTGGCAAAGTGCATTGAACGAGGCAAAACAGTGCTCGATCCAGGCCCATTCACATCATAGAATCATTAAGGTTGGAAGAGACCTCAAGGATCATCAGACCTCTACAGCTGTACAGGGTGATCTTTTATGTTATTATTATTATTCCTGTATTATTTTACGCACATTATAATTTCTTTTTTCTTTACTCTCTACACTGTCAATTGAAATATGCTACTCTACTCACTTTTCTTTCCCAGACTTGTGCTTGCCTCAACTGTAAATACTTACAGCCATCCTACTGTACCCCTACCCATTCCTCAACTGCCATTAAATGGAACCAATAGCTACATCAAAAATAGACAAAAAGGAAGCTGGTGTTACAGAAGCAAGTCAAAATCTTATATCACATACATCTAACTCTGGCAGCTAAAAATGAGCTACATGCTGTCAGGTAGTAGGTCCTTTATACTCTGTATTGGCCAATGGCTATTCTCAAATAAAAGCCATCGTACTACCCAATTTTATAGCCTCAGAACAAACTAAATAGCTATTCTGTCCTTTGGGTTTGTGAGCATTTCATACTCATGAGTATGAAAGCCACACTGGCAGTTGCTAGCCAAGTTAACATGCTTACTTCCTTTCTTCAAATCAAATTACAAGCTAGCTTGCATTCATCAGTACTTTTATTTATAACATTGACGTATAAGTCATGGCAAAAAACACAGAACAGAAAATACTACAAGAAGATAATAAAACAAAAGTACATGTGCATTAACTAAATTAAGTTTAACTGAAAATGCATGATAGACTTCAGAGAATTTGTGTGACAGCACCTCCCAGCCAAGTATTAAGCATCCATTTGGTACACAGCATCCCAAAACTCAGTAAGAAAACTCACAGCTCCAGAGACCTGCTGAGCTCTTCTGTGTTCCCGCAGCAGCACATTTTCTATTGATTAAATTTAAATTAACAAAGCAATGCCATTTACCCAACATTTAACTTTCCAAGGAAGTCACATGCCACATGAATTCTGAAATAAGATTAGGAATATAATAAATAAAGCTAAAAAGAAGTCCAGTAAAACTTGGGCAAGAGGAAAAATCTTGGAATTATTATACAGAAGTGCAGATGCCAAATTGCTTATACTAGAAGAGGAAAAATTAAAGACATGGACAATTCTAGTAAACAAAATAGACTTAATTCACAGAATAAGAAGAATAAGTCATTTGGAAGCACCTACTATATCAGAGCATCTTTATAATCCAGACCTCAGCTCAATGCTCTGTTACCAAAATAATCCAAGCTGAATAAAAGGATTTCTGCACCTCAAAATAGGGGAGGGGAAGCATTTACCTACCATTTTTATAGCTATACTATTTATCGAATTTCTGTTTCTCTCACTATCAAGCTGCTGGGTGGATAAACAAGCACATGCACTGAGAAAAATCCAACTGCCTTCCAGAATTTCTGAAACCCTGGGGAATCTGGTACGGGGTGCTGCTCTGCAAGCCCTGGCAAGGCTCCTGCTCCTGTCAGCTCACTCTGTCCTATGACCTCGCCAAGCACAGAAATCCTTATTCTTTCTCTCACTCTCCCTGTGTCTGGAAAACAAAATATTTAAATCTGAGCCAAAGCTGGTCATGAAGTTGAAAGAAGCCAGGACCATTAAATGTAAAGTTCAACAAACACATCTGTGTTACTTAAGTAAAAACTTCACTCTTTGAACTACATTGATAAGTCTGTCAAAATGGTGCAAGAAATAATAAAACACACTGAATTTCAGATGCTTCCATTCAGACGAAGCAGTAATTTAATGCACAGGGAATAAGCAGATTCATAAACCGAGAGACTAAATCCCTCTGTATCACACTAGCAATTTATCTTAGCATAAATCACCACAACAGCAACGCCATGTTTAATATATCATAAGGATATTTAAAGGAAAATAATAACCCACGGAATGAGATTTCAATATTGTAAACCGGGCTAATGTAGAGGTCAACAGTTCTCAGCAGAAGTAATTGCTAGAGAGATGCAAACAAATTTGCTTTCCTCTCAGATTGTATCAAAGGAACGACTTCTGCAAAACCAGTTCCCTGCCCACAGCCAGCAGCACCACGAGAGGCCAGCCCCGCCGACCTCTGCAAAGACGCTGGCAAAGCAAAACCCAGCGTAACTGGGGAGGGACGCAGAGCGCACCTAAGGAGAGACAAGAAAAACAAGGACACACAAGGCAGGAGACAACGCTGCAGCCACACATGGTAATGCCAATACCTGACCTTTCGCTGTGGGCTCCTCTCAGTGCAAGGGAAAATGCAGCAGGACAGCAAGAAGCCAGGTCCCCAAGGCAGCCAGGCAGCACCCAGGCTGCACATCAAACCTGTCCCAGACATTGTTTTACCAGAGCAGGAGACAGCGGGGCTCACTGTGGTCTACGGAGTGAGCCCCAAGATGTCACGTCCACCCTACCACCACACAGCGACCAAAAAGCTGGACAGGAGACATCACTTAATCCGATTCCTGTACGTTTCCAAGCAAACCCAGTCAAACCATGATCTACGTTCCACAAAGAAAAAGAAAAAAAAATACCATCAGGTATCTGTCTCCTGTGCTGCAGCTGTGGCAAATGTAAGAACACACCACACCTCTCACACGGCAACACTATCTAAGCTGTCTGCAAAAGACATTAGGTATCAAAGTTAAAATACTTATACATTTGAAGCAGTGACTAACTAAGCATATGTTAGATTATCCCACAATGCTTAAAACAGAGCAACAGACAGAGAGGCTTTAGACTTGCTAAATCCTCTGCTTTTTTCATCATAAATTACGCTCCAGGACACAGACTGTTATAAATTGCCATTACCAACCATCGGTTTTCAAGCTGTAACTTTTAAATCTAGCGGAGAATGGGCAAGAAGAAATCTCACATACTTAACTAAAGTATACCTCCCAGATAATCCCACAAACCATTTCAGATTTGTAGAAGTCCTCTAGCAGTTTTCTGAAGTATGTTTAAGAATAACAAGGCTAAGAACGAAGTGGGAGCCAAAGGAAAACCAAGCAACACCACTTCAAGTTTTCTTTTCAAGACAAGCAGCAGGCACAGTAGCAAAAAGCACCCTGCGAGCTAGCAGATAAACATAATCCAGTCCAGGTTTGCAACGTGAACGCTATCCGAGGTAAGAAGCACTGACAAGTCCCAGGGCTGCCCAAACAACACTCTTCATTTGTCCAGCACAGGAAGACGCATCTTCATCAAAAGCGCATGCAAGCATTTCACTGCCGAGGACCAGAACACAACCCCACGGGCCACACCAGGGTCTCGCTGCAAACACATCATCTGTTACCTGCGACTGCACTAAATAACACCGTGGGATACATTCCCCAAGCTGAATGAATAGCAGGAAAGCTTTACAAAGAAAACAGAGCTTTTATGACTTGGGCTACTAGGGATATTTAACAGTGCTTCCATCTGGCCTTACTTCACTTCTCATATAGGCTTCATTTCACCCTACGAGTGCATGGGTAAGCCTTTCCACCACTTCTCGCTCTTCAGGCACCAAAAAATGCCTAGTCCACTATCAAATGTGGTTTAAGTCAGAAGTTGCTGCTATATAAGGAAGCCCAGAACTTAAGCTAAAAATCCACATGGAATTACTATGAGGGGAATTAATTGTTAAGGGCTGAAGAACAACATTTGTCACAGGGAAAAGGCGACAGAATCCAGACATGACGTGTACGTCGAATAACTCAAGTGACTTGCTGCATGGACATCCCTTCTACTTCTGTTAATCCTATAGACTAGCAACACTCTAGGGACAAAAGCCTGCTCTTTATATGTGGTTGGAAAGTATCTATGGCATAGGAAATACTATTTCTATGTAAAAAAAACACATAGAAATAGCATCCACCTAAACAGACCATACACTGCTCTGCCTCGCTGGACCAAAAGGACATCTTAAACATCTTTTCTCTTACATTGGCCACATACAGATGGATCAGGAAGAGACAAAACTAGAGCAAAGGAAGTTAGAACAAAGTCAAAGATTAGAGGATCGGTATGAAGAAGTATCATATCCAAAGTGGCACAAAGATTGCAAAGATCAGAGAGCCACAAAGCCAACAACAAAATTTTGATTTAACAGAAAGTGGCATGGCACCAAAGCATTAGCAATCATGAAATAATTACAAAGTCAATTACTTTAACAAATTGCCAAGTAAATACGGAAAGCTATCAATGCATGAAATGTGTACACTCACCATAAATAAGATGTTAGAAATTACTGGCTTTTAATTAAATTTATTCTGTAAATTTAATAAAATCCTACTCCAACAAAACCCCCACCTCTGCAAACACGGCAGTTTGCTGGAATTCTTTAACACACTTTAGCTGTATAACCATAACAAATTCAATACCTTTGCCAAACCTAAGCAAAATTGCTTTAAAGCAAATAGCACTATTTTCAACTTCAGTAAACCCAGGAAGAGTTAAAAATCATCCACCTCAGCGTTAGACCATCCAGTGTTAAACAACACCCTATTTTCGGGAAATGCTTGTACAAAATCCCATCAACGCTCATGTGAGGAGGGCAGCAAACAAGTCCTTATGAATTTGGTTTGATGGCAACAGATCAGGACTGATTTTTACTGGTTTGCAGCAAGGTGAGGACACTCTGGAGCCCATGGCTGGTGAGGGCTGTGGGGGATCCATTCAGGTTAACGCTCTCCCCGCTGCATGCACCGCGGCTCTTTACAAGATTATAATTTTGCTCAAGAAATCTTCGACAACCCCAGAATAACCTGGCACCTCCCTAAAAAATGTAAGGCCACTCCGAAACAGGATCTGCTAAAGCTCCCTATAGAGGGACCTATTCTGTTAAGGGTTTTTCCACATGGGTATACACTCCAAAGCTGAACACAGGGTTATGTTTGCTTGGAGGAGGAGGCCTGGAATTAAGCGCTGGCCCAGGATGCGAATTCAGGCGCCGACACGCCACAGGCCGGCCTCCTGTCCCGCGCATCTCCAGCTGCAAGCACCCTGGTGACCATTGTGCGGCTGCCCTGGCCTCGGCGCGTTGCCAGGGCAACGTGGCAGCGGATGAGGATGCGGCAGGACACGTGCGCTGACCGTGCGATCCGGGCAGGCAAAAGGGGAGGAATAACTTGTTCGTAAACATGATGCTTTTCATTTCCATAGCAGCGCTTGAGTTTTGAGCAGTTTTGAGCTCGTACAGCGCAGCAGGCGTTCAATGGCATTTGATACTTGCATCTGGACACATCATTACTCCTATGCCAGATCATAAATTCATTTTCCAATCACCACGGCAAGAACATGAATGCACTTTATAGTCAAATACTGTATAGGAAAATGTATAGTCCAAATCCCAGTGAAAACAGGGTGGTTAAAACACACCACCAAAATATTTAGGCTGTTGCATAAGTTCAAACACAGAAAGCAGATTAAACACTGAATTCAGAGGCAGTTGTAAATTCCTAGAGGCATATCTAGGTACATCAAAGCTGCATTGCTTGCTATTTACTCATTTCAATTCCTGTGCTATGTAGTGTTGGCTCTGTAATGCATCTTGAAGCTATTTGCATTTTAACAGTTCAAATGAGTTAGGATTGATTCACCGAGAGCAGGAAGAGCCCAGAGCCAGACTGCGTGCACCGAGGCCTGCTGGTTACGTACAGCAACCCTCCTGCAAGAGTCACAGCATTTGATGGCTTAGAACTCCAGTTTCAGCAGTGGCGAATTCACATTAAATTGGTGGCTTTCATTTTAAGAAAGATTGTAGGAGTCGTTACTTTTTCACATGGAAAAGCTGAAAATCAAAGTAAATCATGAGAAAATAAAATGAATGAGAAATAAAGGAAAAACACATTTTATTTTCAGTGCTTGACAAGCCAATTTTATGTCACTTCAATGAAATGGTAATTTTTCATTTAAAAAAAAAAAGTGCTCATATACGAAGTGCTAGGAAATTCTGCAGCTGTTTTTCCTATCATTCTTCCTTGAGATTCAGAATTCAGTTCCCTGCTAAGTTTGCCTCTAAAGGGCTTTGAAATCCAACTGCACGTTGATCACGAGCTCTCTCTTCTTAAGCCTTCCGTATACTGCAGCCACAGGAGTCAGAGCAGCAAGCTGCTTTGCTGATCTGCAGCGAAGCTGCAAACACGCAGCCCCAGCAGCCAGCCCCAGTGAGTCCCAGCTGCGGCTGCTATTGCTCTGGGAGGGGAAAGTATTGCAACACAGGGCTGGCAAGAGAACCTCCTAAACAAACCTAATACCCAAAAAACTAATCAAGGCATGGAGCACGTATTTACATTCAAGAGAAATCCAGTGGTAGCCTGGTTACTGATAAACGCTGTCAACAGCCAGTAATTCAAAGGTTGGTCGGTTGGCTGGTTTTGCAGATACACCAAACAGCAATTCTGCTCTCAGCTTCTGGAGATGTTCGTTCGGACAGCTCTCCAGGCACGCAGGGAAACGTAACGCGCAAAACAGCCGCTGAATAACAGGCTACCAACGAGCCACCAGCAAGAATGTGCGGAATTGCTCCCGTAATTATTTTGTGTTTAAGTTAACAGTTGCGAATTCCTTGGAAGCTGTTGAGGTACTGAAGAGCCAGAAGACATCCAGGACACAACCATCGCCATCCCTCATGGTGCTGCGCAAGCATGCACACAGGAACAAACCCCAGTTCCTTTCTTATCAGGTCACAGCACGGTGATGGGTAGAAATGGGAACGTAAAGAGTCATCGCTTTCTCACAAGTATTCAGAGTACAATTGCATAATTCTGTCTAAAAAACCCGCTGAATCGAACACTTTTTCCAACTAGGTCTTAATATTGATATTATTAAAAAACACAAAGTAAAAAAGTAAACATTCAGCATCGTTTAACATTAAACGGCTGCCCACAACAGAAGAAAAATTTCATTATTACAGGAGCAAACTTGATTAAAGGAATTAAATCCTTAGAAGAGATAATTTCTAATGATTTCCAATAACTAGAAGTGTGTTTTAAAGTCCAAAAGTTGTTTGTTTGTTGTAATGGGAGAGAGGCTTTAAAACCTCTAATTTATGTCCTTAAGTTACTAAATGAGAAAATAACCCTCTCATAATAACAAATACCAATACTGATGCTGAAAAAACCCCATACTTCTAAAATTATAAAAATGTTTTTAAAACTTAATGTGGCACAAGCAATGCCCAAGAGCCACCAGCAAAACTGGAGAAGGGACTGCAGAAATTCCCAGCTCCAAGTTGTTGGGTTTGGGGTTTTACTTCCTTTTTAATACCAGTCATTTTAATGCCCATTTATAAATTCAGCAGGTAAGGATGAAAGAATAAAATAAATAAATCCTGCCACAGATGCCAGCAGTTGTTGCTGACACAGATGAGTTAGCACGCTCAGACAAGAGGACGTACTTCAGAGCAAGGGAAGATCTTTCTTCCCCATCACCAAGACTTTCCAATACAGAGGAGAAGAAATGAAACACTGACATTTTTTACTGCGCATGCAAGTCCTCCTGGTCTTTCCAAGTTAAGTGGAGTTTAATATTTTCTCTGGACTGCCAAGTAACTCCTGTCAGAAAACCACATGCACTTCGACATAATGAGCACCCTCTGCTCAAGATCTCTGCTCCGAGAAAGAATTACGCACCTCACCCACGGGCAGGGTGGTCTGTCACATTAATGCTGAAGTCTTTTTGGCAGGGCAGAGAGCACGGCCGAGTGCCTGGCGCACAGATAAAAATAAAAATAAGAAAGAATTCTGCAGCACTTCCAGCATTTCATAGCCCAAAGCTAAAAACATTAAAAAGCCCCTCCCAAAAAAACAACCCCTCTCATCTCCTGTGTCTGCAAACCCCCACTCACCCTGCTGAGTATCATAAACATATCTTTATGAAGCTACATAAACCCGAGCAAATGCTGAACTCGAGATATTATTACTAATACTTGTGAGTGTAAAGAGAATATATAAAGCTTAACCAAAGAAATCCAGCTGTGGAATATATCACAAACTGTCCCACTGTGAAATCCTGGCTCGGTTGTCTCACCCTGGGGAGACCCCCCCCCATTGGGAAGCTGCCAGTTCACAGAGGTTTTTCCTCATGGGGGTTTCGTGATCATATCACCCATGCAGGTGCTGCAGGGTTCTTCAGCTGCTCCCCCTGCTCCATCCATACGGAACAGCTCTGACGGCAAAGGCATGACCAGCCTCTGGCTCAGCAGGTCGGGGCTCTCCAACACACACCGCCGAACCCCAGTGGCCTGCCTGCTTCGCCTTGTGAATGCTGTGGTAGTCAGACACGTGCAAAATAGCCCTTTCTGAAAGTGCTATCGTGCAACATTATCACATTCTCCTCAGACAAGGGTTCCAAATGAATAATGTATCTTCGTTTCAACTACTCTCACTGAGAGGCGGTACGAAACTGGGCTGGATTCCCTTTGCTTGCTGAACGTGGAGGTATTCGGATGAGGTTCAATTTCAGAAATCTACTTTTTCCCCTGAAATAAATGGATATTAGATGCTACTTAACTACTTAAAAAAGAAAAATCCTGCTTCCTTAAACATAAAATTAACACAAACTCTCTTAAATCATAAGTGAGAATATGATTCAGGATACCAGGGAGCCAGGATACAGCTGGGACCTACAACGTTAGACTGCTACAGAGGAGGAATTGCTGTTTGCAGACTCTCACAAATAAGCTGTGTTATTTGGAATTGAAGTTTGTTTCAACAATTAAACAGAGGTTTCAACAGACGCGTGGTTGCTCACCTGTCTGTATCCCACCATAGAAACTGGGTGACCTCACCCAGTTCTCCGCAGCAAATGACTACAGCTTCTACCTCGATCCCCTCGTGGGCACAAGGGCAGGAGCACTGTTGTAAAGGTATTGATGAGACTTGGTACAAAACACTGCTTCCAGCTCTTGTCACCACACTGCTCGGGACAGAGCAGATATAGTACCATAGAGAAAGCTGGGTAAGAGTGTATTGCCCAAGAGAAAACTAAAAGACCGTGACTTGACTGAGCAACCAGGGTTACATGAATTTAACAGCCATTTTGACACTCAACAGCAAAACCAGAAGGGGGTTTGTGTTGAGAGATCAGAACATGTATCCTAAAGTCTGTGGAATGATCAAAGAAGAATATGAAGGGAAAAGATGAAATTAATTTCAAAGGCCACCGAAGGAGTGAGTACTCCCTAACGCTACTGCCTTGCAAACTGCAGCTACACCAGTTCTGCCAAACGCTCCTTCCCCATCATGTTGTGGAGCCCAACAGCTTACAATTTTAGCTTGCTCAGAACACCTGCATTTCTAGCCTCTTGCCATGGATTTAGAGGGACACAGTAATGCACAGCATCATCTGAATGATGAGAAAATTTCTCACAGAAAACTAGATTTATTTTTTTTCCCCTTCCAGGCAACCAAATCAGAAACTTTGAGCATCTTCCACTTATTTACATCTCTTAACTCAGACTCAACACTTATTGCATTTTTAAGTCAAAACCATATAAAATGACATATTCTGATACATTATTCACAAGCAATATTTGGAGGAAGGAGAAGCAGGCAATTGCATTATGGGACTTGGAGCTCTCTACGCCATTTGGCTAAGAGAGGAAAGCATCCCAAAGAACGCCTCCGTAGTAAGGCCAGAGAGAATTAGCCAGGCAAGCAGGACTTCAACCTGATGTGGAAGAAGAACTATTTGTCCAACCAGCTGGCCAAAACCCATACCATTCAATTAGATCTTATCAGAAATTTCCATATAAAACATGCCTTTGTTAAAGAAAAAGGTAGTGGGTTGAGTTACAAATTTCTTGGTTTAAAACACTGAGTTCAGGACACGTTTCTGAGGTCTCAGGCAGAGTCCCAAAGGCATTGGAAGCCTCCTTAGGTGAGAGCAGGGCCTGGGGGTGCTGCAGCCTGTGCAGCTGCCCACTGACTCTGGCAGGACCTGGGACCTCCCAGCTTATCAGGCATTTTAAGAAGATATTTTTTCATCAATCTAGAACACCACTTTACAAGTACATTATGTGCAGTATCTAAAAACTGTAATAAACAGTAACTGTGCACTGCATCCTGTGATTTCTGATAAGGCTTTCGGATAGCCTGGAGCCAGAGTACAGGCTTCCCAGGAGCCAAGTCTAGCTGGCCTCAGGGTAAGCCCAGGCTACAGCAAAGCAAAACTGGAACAGGAGAGTGCTCACCATGAGGAACACATCAGAAAATATCAATCTGAAACTGGGTTTTGATGTATATGTAACAGAAAATAAAGAAACCTTATTTTCAAGACTAAGAGATTGCCAATGCAACCATTTACTGTAAAATTGTGGACTCTGACTCAAAAGTGCAGGAGGAAGAGTTAAATTAGTTTCTTTCTACGAGAAAACAAGTTTAGGCATTTGCACACATCACATTTTTACGATTAACACACAGGAAACCCCCTTGCACATATAGACACCTTGAAAAACCTGGGGTGGTCACTTGAACTTTTGTCTATATGCAGTTCTTATTACTGGTAATGACTGAAATTTTTATGTCCTATGCTACAGAAGAAAAAGACAAACAGGAACAACAATTACCCTTTAGTTCTCATTACTTTTGTTGTGCATTCTGATATGGGAACCTTTCTGTTTAGTTGTCTTTGTTCCTCTACATCCCATGATAAAAAACCACAGATACACTGCTGCAAGCATCACTGGTTGCTCACTGGCACTTTTACAAGAAGTGGAAATACACATAACATTTTAATTAATCACATTCTTCTTGCAGTTGAGAAATGAATGCTAGGAGCACATTCTACCCTATTTCCCACAAATGTCCAGAATTTCCTAAAATACTCTCCAATATTACAGCAGTTAATTTTTTGCAGCCTTCCGGCCCTTATTGATCAAATAACAAAGCTGTGCTTTCCATTCTAAAGCATGTTCCAGTACAATTCTTCAATTTTTATATAAATCCACATTTTATATACGTGTATATATACAGCAAAGACAGTTGTATGTATATTATTACTATTATATATGCATATTCTTATACAATTATAATAGGATTGGGAGAAAGGAAAAGATAATCTATATCACGCTGTCTGGCGGCTCTGTTAAATAGGTAAGAATTACAAACGTCTCATGGAAATCTCCACAATTTGTAAAATCCCAATGAGAACTAAGATTTCCTCAAACATTTCAGGCAATGAGCAGTCCAAGACAGTACTCCACAGTACTTCAGCAGAGAAAACAATTTCACAGTAAGACTTAACACTGTATTTTGTACATATTTTCTACTCATCCTGTTCAAACCACAATACCAAGAAGGGGTCAGAAGAGAATTACACAAAGGCTTTGTTATACCTTTACGGGATTTCTGACAGGAGCACTTCTGTGCTGCACAAATATTTTGATCCGTGCAAAGACAGCGCTGTTATTCTGTTAGATTCTTGGATATTCTACATTTAACTTTTTTTGACAGGAAGCCTCTGATCCGGCCAAACGCTATTAAAATAAGCGGAGAGATCCAAATCCAACAACCAGGTGTTTTTCTCAGCTGCTGTTTGCTGTAAACAGAAGCAGCTTACAGCTGGTTTTGGGTTGGCTGTACTTGGGGCATCTCTTCCCAATGCTCCCAGATCCTCCAACGGACTCAGAAACACTTCAGCTGCTGCTTCATCCGCTCCCGTTACATTACGCTTCTGCCCCTCTGTTGCACCGAGGACTCTGTGCAAAGCCTAGCACTAGTATTTCATTTTTCTGTTCTTGTATTTCTGAGAGCGCTCTGTAAAGATGCATGGCCCCATGAACCACCTCCGCAAACACAGGACCCATGCCACAGAATCCCTTCTACCCTCTATTTTTGCAAATATCAATACATTGAAGCAAAGCAATTAATTATATTCTACAGCGATATCAATGCATTTTAGCTTTCTCCAAGTGTACTAATACAAAGGGGTAGATTATTACAGTCTAACAAAATCACGTGAATATGGTGGAAGAGATTTTGTATTCAATACTCAACATTTCACAGCATCTAATTTTAGAAAAGCAAGAAGACACAACCTTTCTTCTGGTCTGTGAATATCGGTTTTCAAGTCTATTCCTTTCTTTACGCTTTATGAAAACCTCTTCAGATTTAGTTTCTTTATATGATTTCTAAAAATAGGGCAATTGTAACTTTCTGCAATAGAAACAATAATAAAACGATTCTGCAGAGACATGAATTATTTACTCTGCATAAAGTTCCTCCAAAGAGGCTAAGAATATTGTGGTCCTGGTTCGCCAGAGGAAGTGACAATAAAATATTCTGAAATCATCTAAAATCAGTTATGAGAACGGTTTGCTGAAGCCCCTGTGACCACAGCAGGCATTAAATAAATCAGAAGCGAGGAAGCACCCTTTTTAACTACAGTTTATGAAATAACAACAGCTTCTATCCAAATTCCAGGCTTGGGACATAAGTGGGAATAAACCAAAACTGTTTAAAGCTGGCCTCTGGCTGTGGTGGTGTCAGCTCAGTACTGCTGAGAACCCTCAATATTCATTTATGTCAACAGGCTTTAACAGTTCTCAGAGCAGGATTAAGTGCTTTCACTTCTGGGCTCTTTACCGTTCAGACACCATATGCAGGGTGTTGCACCTCAAAAAATAACATGCTCTTCTATGTGCAGGAACAGGACAGCTCAGACTCAGCACTACAGTGCTTAGCTTGTTAAAATAAAACAAAAAAACCAACCCCAAGCACCAGCTCTCTGATGTAGAAATTTGGGGCTGCGCACTGCCATGCCCACCCCAGTTAGGACTGTTCTGATCTCAAACAGTAGGTGAAAGATCTCCCCAACACAAGGACTGACTGAAAAAACTTCCTTGGGGGGGGAAAAAAGCTAAAAAAGAATTGGGTGGGGTTTTCCAGCCTAAAATGCAGTTCCCTCCCACATTCTGGTGCCATAAGTGCTAGTCTGGACTCCAAACTATTTCAACACTATGCATCTCGGGTCTCGCGGAGACCTTGCCTAGATCACCACCACCAAATTTCTTGGCACAACAAGGATCAAAGTGCTTTATAACATCTGCATATGCTCTCTCTGTGCTCTAATAATTTAAAGATGGCAGTCTCAATCGCTCTCAAAAACTCCATTTAGTGTGCAGTTTGATACAAATTTACAGTCTGCGTAAGAAAGAAAAACTCTACAAAAAATGAAAAAATCTTGGCTGAATGTTAAAAAAAACCCCACAACCAAAAAAAAAGGCCACAAAAAATAAACCGCCACAAAAACACAAAACCAGAAACTAAAAGTATAAAAATTAAAAAAACAATCAACCCTTGGCAGAAGATCCAAGGGAAGCAATGGATCTTAGACATGCAAGGGAAAACAAATCTCTTTTTATTATGGAAAATACAACTCGAGAGTTGACTAAAGAGTGTGAAATCAAACGTCAGTTAAGCAAAAGAGAATGCACTGGAATGACTTCATTGCTTCTCGTTTCATAAAGAAAATGTAAATATAGAGCAATTAATTTCTCAATAGAGAAATGTTCTTTTTATTGAAATGTTAAGCAGGGATTAAAGATACAATAGCTTATAACTCTATCCTTAGTTATGTTTGGTTTTCTAGAAGCATCATGGGATATTTTGGCATGAGGGGTTTTTTGTTGGTTATCTCCTCAAAAATCAGGTTCCTTTAATTCTACACAGTTTTTGTCATTCAAAATAAATCCAGTTTATTACTGTCCTTTTAATGCTACTTGAAACACAGTTGAACAATACTCAGAAATAGCAAAAATCACGGCTTGAATTGCTAAATGGCATGTTCTTACAACAGAGCCGAGGGTGCCAGAGGCCACACATTCAAAGTCCTAATATTAAGATAGGCATCTTAGTCACACGAGTCTTTGCACGGTTCACTGTTCTTTCTCTGAGAAAATCCTCTCAGAACCAAAGTTACATCCAATGCAACATCAACTATAATGGGAGCCTTCTCCGGATAAAACCTGTGCACCCAAGCAGGACGTAATGCCTGCACTGAGCATGTACTGCTCTTCTGGCTGATCCCAGCACACGGAACTGCAAACCAGCGGTGTGCCTCCAACTCAAGTCAACACATCAACAAACTGAGGAGAAAATAGTTCCCGTGAGTTTGCTGTTACCACCGAACATCACACACACCTACTGCTGACTGCAAACATCGAGCTGCCAAAGCAACTTCCCCCCAGCCCCCCGTTGAAATGGTCACACAAAACGCACTTAGCAATATCTCACGAGCACATTCAGGCCAGACAAAAGATGGGAGCAGGAATTTAAGCAGGACACTTTAACGAACTCGTTACGGAAAGAGCAAAAGGGCTGTTCAGAGATGCAGTGGGTACAGTCCGAGTCTCAGGCTCCCAACGTACTGATCCAACACGCTGTCGCAGAAATGGGGGTTGCAGTTAAACAAGTCACCTTCCAGTTTTGTTCTGGGTTTTGTTTTTTCTTTGGCTGTGACAGGTATGCACACACACCACAGATGGACAGGCAACGTCATCCGCAGGAGACACAATTTTGCAAGCTGAACTGCTCTTGGCCACCAGGTGGGACACTCGTTCCCCCAGGTCTCTGTCACAGACTGGTCCAGGGTGAGTGTGTGCGTACATGTCTCTGTGTAGGTGTGTTTTTATATTACTGCTGCCTCAACAACCCTTCAAACTGGCTCCTGGAAAAACTCTTCCCATGGAGGAACTGTCCATCTCTGAAAACCGAACTGCAACTCCCACTCCTGCCTCATTGTTTCAATGGGAAACCCAGGTTAGAGAAAGGCTTTAGATTAGAGATGGCAATCCAGAATAAATGAACACAAACTTAAGTGTTTTTTCCTCAGACAAATCTCCATCTGTTCACTGGTGGGACACACTACAAGTTCAAGTCCAAGCATCACTTCTGTTAGGAATGTCATCTTCACAAAAACTCCATCAGTCAAGTGAGACAGACAAGTTCAGGATCTTTAAGGTCATTCATCAGCCATCCATCAGCACCTTTTCCTCTGAAAAGAGACTCTTAGGAGCACCACCAAGATGTTTCCTCAGAGGGGTGTATTTATCAGGTGGGTGAAGAGTCACCCAGAAACCTTCACACTGGCCGCTGTTGTTCCCCTCTGCCTACATATCCACCCAGCAGCTTTCAGGAGATGCAGAAGCGCAGCAGGACATTGCTGACCTGAGTGTGACGCAGGGGAGGCAGGGAGGCTCTTTGAGAACATTTAAACCTTTCGTCGATGAGCACATGCCATGCAGCAGACGTGCTGCAGGCGAGAGGGACAGGGCTGTGCCAGGAGCCAGCGGGGAGTCCCAGTCCCGCACCTTCTGCTGCCGCTGCCTGCCCTGGACTCAGAAGCTTTCCCACCGCTTCAAAGAGTTACTATTACAGTCTCCATTATCAGTGCCTTCCTTAAACAGCTATGTTCAACTCAGATAAAAAATTGCCATGTCCCAACCTCAGCATCATCTGCTCCCAAATCTGACACATTTTTGAACAATTTCTGAATTAAATGGTTTCTACAAGTCAAGGCTCATCGTTACTGCTTTTTGGCTTAAAAGCCCTGTTAGTGAATCAAAAGTGAATTCTCTCTCAAAAATACCTTCTGTGACTACCATTTTCTGGTACTTCAGTTACTGTGGCAGCTAAAATCGAATAAATCTCCTGTAATATCCTACTGAAGGATTGGAGCTGTGTGGCAGAGTAGGCTGCTACTCAGTGGCTTCAAAATTACACTGCACTATTTGCAGACTCCCTTTCTCTGAAAATGAATCTTAAGCCACACTGAAAATGCTCAACAGCAAATCGCTGTCACAGTTGCATCACTATGAACATACAATTTTGCAATCAGAAGTCAGGAGGTTCTGAAGAGTCAAGTGACTTTGTTATTCCACTCTACAGAATGAAAGATGGCAGATGTCAAAAGTACACTGAAGTAGGTAATCTGAGCGAAGCCTGGGTAAGGAACCAGAACACACATACATCCCAAAATGGTAAGCAGGTGTACGAAAGGGAAGGTCAAAGCAAACAAGAAATAGATTGCAATAGCTCTCTGAAAGCATTTCTATCAGACATAGATACGCACGAGGGAAAACTAAGCTCCATCTGCTTCAGTAACATGTCTCCTCTAGTGGCCAGGAGCACTTGCCTCAGGTGTTTACCTGCAAGCAAGGAAAATATGGAACACACTTGTATCTACGCTAAAGGTTAGATCTAAACTACTATGATGAATAATCCCTGACAAAGAGAGCAGAGCCACCAAGCTAGCATTTAGAAGGTAATAAACAGACATAAATACCTAGAAATAGTTGAACAGCGTATGACCTATTACATCACCTATCAAAGACATGCAACTAAATACCCGAAGAGAAAAGGAAGATCAACTTGGACACGTTTCAGGTGTTGAAAATCCAAAGTAATCCTTTGGCTGTAAGCAGAGTCCTAATACACTGTTCTAAGGACAATATTAAAAATAGTCTTCAGCTTTACGAGCCATGGTTTATGAAATACTGGAAATTATAAAGGAAGTTGACAGCAAAACAGACAAGGGACAATGCCCAATATTTTTAATAAGATAACCTTATTTTCAGTTGCGTTGCTTTTTTGAAAACAAACTAAAAACATCAGCAAAAGTGATTCTACACTTTTCCAGCTGGTTGCTAGAGAGAAATAGTTTGCGCATATGACGCATTCCTCTACAACTCTTTTGATATGAACCAGTTGGACCTGTGCAGCCAAAAGACCTGTGCACCTCCAGCAGTAACAGAAACACATGAAGAAAGAGCACATATTCCATCAGTCCCATCGAAAGCGCACATTTATTTCTCCCTTCACCCTCACCCCATCCAAGTTTATCCTCACGCTGGAACCCAGAGCATAAACTCTGAGGGAATCCCTGCCTCAGCACCATCTTTTCCCTTTGCTTTTAAACCTAGCAAATACAAGAAATAGCTGAGCCTCAAAAAGATCTCAACCTACACATGTTCACACATCTGTTTGGAGTTTGTCTGAGGAATGCTCTGAAGGCAGTTTGCACTGGGCAGTCTTTAGCCTAAGGCTGCTAAAATGAATACAATTTCTCCTGTAAGTGATGCTTAGCTAGTGGGAGAGACCCTGGTCCTTCTGCTCTCCGTCCCAGTGCCTCCGAGAGCTGTGGCAGCATCAGCTGGACAGGTGACACTTGCAAACAGGAGCACACTTTAGTTGTTCTTGTTCCAGTGATCACCACTATGACAGATTACCTCTCGCTGTAGTTTGCAACCATACCAAATTCAAAACAAATGTAAAGAAAAGAGCGCCATGTATCAAGAGATTTTCTGCATCTTGGACAGAAATATTCAAACCTGCCTTTTTGTGTATGTGACAAGAGTTTCCTAACTAGGCCACTCATTTTAATATGTTTTCATGTAACTAACACTAACCAGAAATTATGTAAAGCTCAGCTCTTCTGAATGCATGTAACATCAAAAAATGTGTCAGGTATCTCAACAACAATCTGTTAGGAATAGCAGAATCTATATATAGTTTAATATCTCTTGAGCTCAGATGCATATTAGCAGCCTGTTTTAGCTGTAACTACCACAGGATTTATCATGCTGTCGTCAGAAAGTTTGCCCACTCTTTACATATTTGGAATTTTATCCATTATATATATGAGATGATGTTCAGGGAACACTTTTTTTGTACATAGTGTACACTCCATCACGTTCAACAACAGCAAGCTGTTTTAGTAGTCCCTATTTCAAAGTTAAAAAGTCTAAAGAGCAAAACGTTACTCTTTCAGAAATGAATACTGACTTGACTTGGACTATTTTCACAGGACATCACTGAATAAATCTTGGAGCTGATTTACAGAGACATCCCTTCCACACAGTTCCTATCAAAAACAAGCAAAACATAAGCCTGGTTTGGTCCACATTGTTTATATTAATTTCCAGTTTGCATCACAAAAATAGATGATCTGTAATCATGGCCTGTCAGCTTGGTTCAACAAAATGAACATTTCTTTTAGTTTGTGTATACCTCCACCATCTCTGTATATTGGTTTAATAAAACAGTAGTTAATCTAAATAAGAATGTTAGCCTTCTGTCTCAAAATAATACACCCAAGTTTCAGGAACACTTAATTTTAGAACCTATATGGATGATGAATGACACAAATATTTACAAGTTTCTAAATAAATTAAACTGGAAAAAAAATACTTTGCAACTGAGCTGTTTGATCCTCCTCACATAGCCTGTGGGTTTGTAGGAATACACTTTCTCCCCACACAAACCCCCTTTCCCTCGACACTGTCACTTCCTGCACTCTGAGACAGAAGATGAATGTCTAGTGTAGAGCATGACTGAGATTGAGCTCCCAGTGCATTCTTCATCTGTAGTCCAGCTGGTAGAGCATCTCCAATGCTCCTCTCCTATGGGATAAATCTTTAATTGATGTATAGAACTTGGCAGAAAGGTGTTGGATTAAAAACCTCAAAAGACCCTCCAAAACTTTTGATCTCAATATGTTATCCCGTATTACAGATAAAAAGTTAAAAGTGGGCTCTGCCCAACCTCAGCTATTTTTATAGAAAAACTCATTAAAAGAGAGTTGAGATTATACCTGTTCGTTATGTCTCAATACTGAATTCACAGTTGGGAGAACTGTTTCTCTGAACTTTATAAAACAGCAAATTATGTATTTATAAAGATGAAAAAAACCTGCCTTGGTTTTCACCACCTCTCACTCAACTCCTCTGAAACAGACACAACAGCCAGATCCCCTCATGCAAAACTCAGCAGTAACAGAGCAAAGCACAAGGAAGTTCTGCTTCTTTTTCACGCCAGTATTTACCCTACTGCACCACAAACAGAACAACTTCTCCAAACTGGTAGCGCTCAACTCTCCCACATACCCATCACAGGGTGGCAGTAAGGAGTACCAAAAGCAGGGTGGACTTTATTATTTCACAAAGCACAGGAGAAACAAGTCCTAGTGGAAGTTCTCAACCAGAAATTAGCTCATCCTATCTCCCAGAACTACAAGCCATTCACAGTCTCACGAGTGGATTCTAAATTACATTAAAACATCAGTTTTCAAAAGCTGTATGTATTTTAACCTGTGCTGCCCAAGTAGCACATTCCAGAGCCAGGGTATATCAATCATCTATGCAGCTGTCTATGCTGTGAGGACAAAGGCGACCCAAGTGCAAAGTGTCTCTGCTATCTCTGAGCATCAGGGAAAAATGGAAGTCCCTTCTCAAAAAATCTCCCAAACATCTGCACATTCACAACATCAAACAAACAGTTTCCTTCCAGCAGTTGTGCCTGTCACACACTCTCTCTTCTCATGGTAGTTTGGCATCCTTGCCAATTTCCAGTCACAGGATAGGTGACATCAGAAGGGATGCCTGAAGATGTAGTTCAACACCCTGATCAAGCAGAGGCAGTTGCAATATGTTGCTCAGGACCATGTCCAGTCAGGTTTTGAATATTTCCAAGGTGATCTCCATCACCTCTCCAGGTAGTCTGTTTCGCTGTTCTACCACCTTCGCAGGTAAAAACGTCTTTCATTTATATTTAAATGGATTTTCATGTTTCAGTTCATGTCCATTGCCTCTTATCCTGTCACTGGGCACTACTGAGGAGAACCTGACTCTGCCTTCTTTACTCCCCTCCATCAGATATTTATACACACTGGTAAGATCCCCTGAGCCTTCTCCACTTCAGACTTAACAGTCCCATTTTGGCCACTCCCCAAGCATCAGACACTCCAATCCTTTAATCAACCTCATGGCCCTTTACTGCACTTATTCTAGTATGTTCATACATTTTTGGTACTGGGGACCTCAGCATTGGACATAGCCCTCCAGATGTACCTCATCACTGCTCAACAGAAGGCAAGGCTCACCTCCTGCAACCTGCCAGCTATACTCTACCTAACGCAGCCCAGGGTGCTGTTGGCTGCCTTTGCCACTAGGGCATGTTGCTGGCTTACGGTCATCTTGTCCTCCAGGACCCTCAGATCCTCTTCTGCAAAGCTGCTCTCCAGCTGGCCAGCCCCCAACATGTATTGGTGCAGGATGTTGCTGAGCTTCATGAACACATTAGCCTGCTTCTCCAAGCTGGTGAGGTCCCTCCGATCGGTAGCAAAACCACCTGGTATATCAACCACTCCTCTCAGTTCTGTATCTCAGAATTTTCACCTTCTGAATTTAGAGGCTAAAGCAAAGTTAGATGCACAAACTAGGGGGACATTCCGTTAAAGTAAATCTTTCGTCTGCAGCTCAACATATTTCTCTTCACACTACTAGAATGTCTTTCACAGAAATGAAAGATTTCCTTCAGCTTAAATTCACTCATATAACAACTCAGCTTAAGTGTAATCACTAGATTAAGTTTATGCTGAGAAGTCTCTCTTCAGGTCTAGCTTCCATCTGGGATTTTTGTTTCACATGTTCCAGTTGTCTGCAGGAGGAGTATCTGTTATAGACACAGAAGAACTACATCTAGCAACACTCAGTTATTCAACTAACAGACTTCTGCTTCGCAAGGAAAGAGGTCAGTGGTAATCTAGATAACATGTATGTTATGACTGCCTACAGTATATTCTATGCAGAACACAAAGACTATGAGGCACACATTCCTATTCCCCAATTAAGCTCTACGTACTACCTACTCCTTTAAACAACAGGCAACTTGAATTTTCACCTTTCCAGTCTTGATTTTCCCCTCCTTCTCTGTCACTGGTATAAGCTGTCAAATATTCCCCTTCCCAATGCTCCCTAACTTCACAAACTCCTACCATCTCTAATCTCCAACCACTTTTCTTACATTTGCAGCCATGTGCTGCTATACATATATAGACCTTACTTTTTAAGGTAAATTTATGCATTGGTGTGTTGCAAAAAATTTTGCGTATTTGCACGTGTCTGCTAAAGCATCTAATAATTCCAAGCTGGAAGTTTTCCTCCTTATAGACGCACATATCCAAAGTTGCAGTACAGTAACACTGCAGCCCAACCCGGCAGCCCAAATCCCACGGCATAGCAGAGAATGTCCTGTTTAATAAGGCACAGGAAAAAAACCTTATTTAGGCAATCCATAACAGTCAGCAAGATCACCAAATTCCAAGTGTTTCCAGCAATACTGTGTAACATGCAGCCGGAGTAAACTACGCAGTTAACTTTTCAAAATACTATTGCCTACAAAGTTTCTTCTTTTTTTTTTTTTCTTCACACTGTCTTGTGTGGTTGCATAAAATCCTTCTGTGAAACTGAATCTAACACCCCTTCCATCCGCCCGTTAATTAAGGAAAAACAGAAAATGTGGAAAGATTGCATTATGTTAAAGCAGAATGTACCAGTTGTATAAGAACCTTTGGAGAATTTCCAACTCTATTGAAACTTTCCTCTTTAGAAGAAGGAAAAAAAAAAGGGTCAGAAAAGGCCTACATTACCTTTCTGATTATGGAAAGGCTTTACACAATTCACATCACACATTAAAAAAAAATCCTCAGAAGCTAAGCAAGGTTTCACAGGAGCCTGAAGCACTGTGAATTCATGAAAAATGAATTTAATCGTCAAAGCTGAGACTTGGAAGAACTGTTCTACATAACAAAAAAGTTCTCAGCTGCATTATTAAAATCATTGCTTAAAAGATCAATTTATTTCAAAGGCTTGACTCCCTCCATTAGAAGTTATCAAAGAGACATGATCTAAAAGGAGTCTTTATCAAACACAGTGCCCGTCTGCTGTAACTGCAACTCCGTTATAACTGCAGTGCTCAGGATCAGTTTAGGTTTTATTTTTATCTAAATGTAGACATAAGATGGCTGCAAAGCCAGTTAAAGACAGCAAATGGCAGGGTTGATAATACCAACAACAACCTGCCTAACTGTAATAGTGTTCATATTGCTTTAAACTTTTGACATAAACCATTAAATTCCATTTAGTTCCCATTCTAAGCCAAAAACTGTAACCTGAAGCACACAAAACAAATTGTACGTACCCAACAGCTTTAATCAAAATGCACTCTTCAATGGTTGCAGATAGGTTCCAGAAGACTAATACCAAACATGAAGGTAAGTCTGGAAGTGAAAAATCACTCCTCCCCTTGCCAGCAGCAATTTCTCCCCCACACGGAAGGAAGCCTATGCTACATATGTCCGTGCGTTCCACATGATGCTCATGTGAGAATGAGAATAATTAAGGACTGAAGCGGATTCCTATGCTTCTTCTCAGAAAGCATAGAGAAAACCAAAGAATCAGAAGGTCTAAGAGCTTTGCTTCTCAGTTCCACACTTCTTTCACCGCACTTCACTTCTCACGTTCTGATGATAAGAGGTCAAATTTAAAATAAAAAGAAAGTGCCAAACTTAAACAATTATACCCAACTGGAAGAAGAAATAAAAGAAACACAAAAGGAAATATTTTTTGTCCTCCTGTCTAGACCATAATCAGGTTTATGTAGACACCTGGCCTACAGATTCCACTTATATGTAACCTACATTGCCAAGAAACTGAATTTTGTAAGACCATACTGCCCCACAGTACCTACCGTATTTGCTGACTCCCCTTAAAAGAAGTAACCACTCAATATGATTCATGTCTCTCCAATTTTCTCGCTTCTTTTAAAAACACACCTAGCTACTAATGCACCTGACTATGGACTGTCCAGCTCCTTTAATATCCCACCACCTGTATTTGCCTCCACTTAAAAGATGTAATTCTGAGAGTCTCCCGTTTCTGAAACACTACGATATCAATCTTTACAATGATGTTTTGGACCTACAAATAAAGAAGACACCCCCCCCCGCCCCAACCTTGCTGCTTCGCTAACTGCACTATCGCTTCCCAGTAACTATGGGAAACCAGATGAAATCTGAACTCATTCATCAAAACATAGAAATTCCTTCTCCTTTCAGTTAGGGAGATTGCCTGTAGTATCTAGGGTGGTAAACTGAATGCCATTTCCCACCGTTACAATGTTAGATCGTTTATTATACCTGCTGACAGCAAGCCAAAAACAAGCAGAAGAGAAAAACAACCAGCCGCCCAAAATAATAATCATAAAAATGAAGTCTCTTTATCCTTCCATTTAGGAAACATTGGCATTTCTGAAACAGAACAACAAGTGTTTGTCATGACAATTCCTGCTATATCTGTTGTATAACAGGGACTATTAAGCCCAAGTTTCCAACACAGGACAACGCGCAATAATCTGGTTTCAAAACAGAAGAGGCGTAGATGTAAAGTGGCAAATTTAGTTTGATAAACTTAGGGTTACTAATTTGGAGATGTGTGCACAAATCTGTTCACTTTGGTATTTCCAATTCCTAATAATCAGCTGCAAGTGAAATGCTAGAAATGCAACGGTGACAGAGGATTGTGAAGTTTTTACATAATACGGTGTCACTAGTAACTTAAGCCCTGAAAATAAGTATGTAGAAATAAACTTAGAAGTGACAAGTTTTAATATCTACTCATTTATAAAGAATTTTTCTCCAAAGTTCATACTAACCAACAACTCATTCTCCAAATTTTACCAGACTCTTTCTTCTGGTTCTCTGGTAGCTACTCTCTGATTTGGAAAGCTCCAATAAAGGCTGCCTTTATTTTAACATCTGTTATCAAAGTTTCCTAGTCATAGTAATTACAGTCATGCTCCAAAAATAACAAGGAAAGGAAAAATTAAAGGCTATCTCCCCATCCTCAATTTGCTGCTACTGTGGAATACATTGCTCGGATAAGTTACTACAGATAGTGCAATATTTTCTACTATGTTGTGAAATATCAGGCATAAGCTAGAAACTAAAATAAACAGCTAGACTATAAAGATTTCTAGTTAAACATACAGAGTACTGAAACACTTCGAGATTCACACCTTCGCTGCTCAGTGGCTAAGCGTAACAATTGCAACCGAAGTGCCGGTGATACTTTCTGCAGGACTGGCCATGAATATCGAGTTCTGTGCTCAGGAAGAGGAAAGTTTTTTACCTCACATGACAAACGCAATGCAATGTTCAATGCAACAACTATTTCAGGTTAAGCGTGAATCTGATTTCAAGGTAAATTAGGTCTTTGTTCAATTTAACTTTGATTTCAACTGGGAATAACAGAGTTTAAAATTATGCAAGATTACACTTAGTCCAAGTAAATGATTCACCTGGAATTTTACCAGCTCTTGAAACACAAGTGACCATTCCATAGCCTATTTTTTGCAGCCAGGAATTTTCACATGGAAGTTAGAGACAAATGGGCTTGTAGGTAATAAACCTTTCATAATTTGTAACGACTTTATAATAATCTGAGAGACAGAGCAGAGGAACTAGTTAGCAAGACTCAGTTTGATGACAGATTGTGTGACGTAGCCCTCACAATACCTGCACAATGGTTTATTGTATACCTCGTATGCAAACTAAGTATGGTCAAGAAGGAAAAATAAGCCAAGGAAAATCACTATGCTTGGTGCTGTTGTGGATGTTACAATGTGACCGTAGAAACATAGCAGACATAGCAAACTAAAATGCATAAAACCACATCGATGGTAACTAGTTTCTTAGTACATTCTGGACTTGTTTCTCACACAATGCCCCTTGGCTCAAGATTTACAGAAGTGCTGAAGTAAGGTAAAGGAAAAAAAATCACTTAAAACCAGCAATGTCATTGAAAGGTCAGGTCCTACAGCAGTGAGCATCATTCCTACATGAGTACAGTAGAGCTATGCAAGCAGAAAAACAAACAGCACAGAAAACCAGAGAGAGTAGTTTATATAAGGAGCTGAGCTTTGTGATTAACTAAGAAATTATTAAAACCCAGCAATTTTTACCTCCCGAGGGTATCAGCCTTATCTGTGGGCTGAGCAGTGTTTTCTCTTTATTTGCTGCTTGTCACAATTACAAACTTTCACTAAGGAACTGGACCAGTCATGTAATTTAATATGAGATAAAGATCCATGAAGCCAGATGGTAGCACACATTCTAACAGCTACAAATTGCTCAATTGGCACGGGAAATTGAGATAGTCATCAATTCACTATTATTATTCCAGGTTTCTCCTTCTCTGTTTCTATCTCAACTATTTAAGGCAACCTAGACAGACGTTTTAGCCCATGGTTGCTAACTTTCATAGCTAAAGCTTGTGCCAAACGTAGTGATCTAAGTTGGGATGGTAGTTTCAGACAATCTGAACACGTGCTGAACACGTACCGCGACCTGTATTAACTGTTTCGTACTCACTAGGACATTCAGTCGTTTCAACAACAGTCACCAACTTCAGTCTGCAAATGTAAACATTTTGTCCATCGTGCATACTAATGAGTTCAGAAAGTCTCTCCTTCAGTAACCTTTGTTTCTACTACCTCAAAAATAGTTTTCTAAGACATTCGTGTTTCACATCCAAAGCACAAACAGAAAAATTGATGCCACCATCGCAGACAAAACCTCCCATTGTTTCATTTGAGTCACTACTTAGCTGAAAAACTTATTTGACCAAATCTGATGACCTCTTCCAGCAATAATCAAGGCAGAAGGAAAAGGTGGCTTGTTTGACCTTCCAAAAGCATACCAACTTCATTTGGCCAAGACAGCTTTTAAAAAATGCTATTTTGGTTTCCAAGGCTTAGGCTTCTTGCACAGACTGGACATGTCTGCGCAGTGTCTGCATTAGTCTCTTTAAATGCTCAACTGACCAGGACAAGCTCAGAGGAGGAAATGAATTCACAACAGGGGATCCTCTAGTTGATTAACCTCACCCTCAGTGGTGGATGTCAGTCATGTTAATTGGAATCAATACACAGCAGTTAAGGGGGCACCAGGATAATCAAGCAGGGCAGGGCGACAGGCCCATCAGTTCTTAAAATAAGCTATCTGTTAACAACTTACAGTGGCATGTGACAAACCTTCCCTGCAAAGGAATGCAAGGCATCTCTAAAATTCCGATTTAACACAGAAAAAAAAAAAGATAATTTGGCCACACTTAGCTTACAATCTAGCAATAAAGGAAACAGTCGTTACAAATTAAATTGATGTTAAACTGATTAAAGTAGTAAAACGAGAAATTAAAGTCCCAGTAAAGCTTATAGGAAATCCTTGATCCAACTTTTGCACAGAATAAAAAGAGAAGCTAAGATCTTAAAATCCTGCCATAGATAATTTTAATTACACCCAGATGCAATTTTATTGTACACCTAAGGCTGAAATTCAATGCATGGTTTCAAAAGTGGTAATATGTCACGATATGAAAAAGGAATAAAATGGCAATGATTTTCTACTCTTGAGATGAGAAATCACTCAGGACTTACATTAGAATAGTCACACCCAAAGCACTTCTTTCTGTCTTGTATCTACAGTCTAGCACCATGCTTTCTTCCTCCCACTTCGCAACCCAGCACACTGCTTTGATCTGAAAGGGCACGATTTGCAACGTCTGATAGATGGTACTGGCACACAAAGACGATACACCAGATGTCAATCCCTGCTACATAACCTTACATACAAAAGTTGAGAAATCCACTTAAATACAGTAGTAAGACAAATAATGCACCTGTAAGAAAATGCATCTTCATTTCCTTTAGCACAGAAAATACCACTGAATTCGAGCTTCACAAGACAATTGTTTTAAAACATGATACAATGCAAAAGGGAGTAAATTAACCTTTGGCCAAAGGCTTTTGTATCTTTCCTCTGCTCCTTTAGGGAGCGAAATGAATGCCATATGTTTTACTGCAATGTCTTCGCACTCTGAACTACAGCAAATATCTCTGAAACAGCATCAGGGTATTCTATTTATTATCACAAAGGCAGCAAATCATATTTAACAGATTTATGTGAAATCTGTAGCCATCTACATGCTATCACCCTTCCCATTACGCTTAACCTAGCCTAACCAATTAGGTGCACAGATTAAGATCACAGGTTTTTTTATTCCTCTGACCTACACAAAGACTTTGTGAAATCTGTTTAAGCACTTCAAGGTGGGAGGTTTTCTGTTTGCCTCCTTAGTCATTAGAAAGTGTAACAGAAGAGAAGAAAATGAGGGCATCTTATTCTTTACTGTCAATAACAACTGGTCATCCCCTTGGCAAATAAACCTATTTTACAGAACTGAAAGTTGTTAAAGGAGCTCTTAAGTGAACCAAAGCAATGATTTCTCCTTCAAAATCACAGCTCTGCCTTCCGAGCTTCTGCCATCTACCAGTCCTAAAATATCAACCCAGTCATCAAGCAGGTTGGTCCTGCTGTTGTACATGACAGCATCATTCCATTCACCATAAGCTCACCTCGGTATCAAGGGAAGGAGAGACATTCAGTTTTCTGATGCAGAGAAAGCGTTTTTTTCGAGCTAACAGGCTCAAAGATGTGCACATTGCAATGAATCCTCATTTTAAATTAATTACAAATTCTGATATCCAATATCACTCTGCACTTTGAAAACTCTAAAAGCATAATTTCCCAGTTTGCTGTGATTATGCATCAACTCTCCGTTGGAGAAACTCCTCTGTTTCTGTAAAACTATATATCAGATTAGCAGCCATAGGAGATAAACCCAGTGCACGCCAAAGACATTCCAACCAAACATTGGCCTGTTAAGGGTTCTCAAGGCTTTTCTTAGGAAGTAATCTTCCCTCACCACTTTGTGCAGAGCAACAGAGCTGGTGTTGAGCTTTTCTTCCATCATACTATTTGCTTAAGGTAAGGTGCCAGGGTGTTTTTCTGAAAATGATTCTATCTTCAGTAAGAACATGAACACAAAGCGTGGCAGAGCTCATGCAGGTCTGATATCCATGAAGTTACACTATGTCCTCCTCAGAAGAGGGTTTCCAGGGTGTCTGGCCTGATGTCAAGTTTCTGAGTGTTCTGGCCAGAATAACCCACTGCATGATCTAGGGAAAGTCCATATTATCTCTTGACTTTTGGTTTCTTTGTATACAAAACCACTAAAATTACCACACCCAACTGAGAACTTTAGAAAGTTTATGATCTTGAAAAGAAATGTTGTACTTAACACACATCTTCCAGAAAAAACTCTGTCCGCACAACAGCAATATCTGAATGTAAACCAGACATTACAGCACTGTATTTCTTTGGGCATCTAGCTTAATTTCATTCACATTCCCACATCAACTACCTCAACAGCAGACAGAATCAGCACTTGCCAAGAGAAGACTCAGATGTCAAACCAAGAGACTTGCCTACACAGGCTATATAATAGCCCTGAATGTACAGGGTATAACAAAACAACACTGACTGGATTTCACCACCTCGCTACAGTCTTAAACTTCCAGCAAACAAAGCAGATAGCTGGACACTTCTCAAGATTACTGCTAAGTACGGGCATAGCTGGTACAATTTTTTCCCTGGTTAAATGAAGTATAAATGAAGTTGCACTGGCTTCAGCAAATAATCTGCTTTCAGGCAAAATTCATATGGGAGAGTCATCATATTCACATTACTTATTCTATTACTTTAGTTTAATAAATGTTTTCATGAACTAATAGAAGTGATCTGGTAAGCTAAAGCAGCTGGGCTGATATCATCAGTGCTCATTTGGGTGAAAAGAACAAAAAAACTTTAGCCTTTTCTCCTGTAGAATGTTAACACTTTCTTGTATTTCCTTAATTAACTTAAAATCTTCAGGCATTTCAGTGTGATAGGATGACACGCGAAGCACTACCCTAAATCCTATACCCTTTGTCTATCCCAGGGACAGGCAAACCAAAGCATGACGATCAAGCACAGTATGAAAATTCAAGCAGCCTCCTCTCTGGTAAGCACATTGACATCCCTACAGAGCTGTGGGATCCTGGATGCAAAGGGGACACTATATGCCACTAAGAGAATCAAATGCCTTCACTTGAAAACATGTCAGCCCTGCGCTGACTGGCGGCCACACTTACATGTTTTCAAGCTGCAGAACTCTGACCCACCAAATTTCCATTTACATATTGATGGACTCAAACACAGGCCTCCAGTCCGTCCCGTTATTTTCTCGTTAATACTCATCCACACTGGTAACGCTGAGCAATGCTTGCTCACTTCCAAAGGGCAACCACTGCAAATGCAAGTCAAACCAACCTACTATAAACTAACAAAGTTGAGAAGAACTGTATGATTCTGGGTTAAATCACCACGGAAGTCTCAGCCTCTTAGCAGTTCAAGCACCAAGCTAAGAAAAAAAATATTTAAAAAGTCCTTTTTTCAATGGTTTAACATTAATAGTTCCAAACAATATCAGTTCAACTAGAAATAGAGAAGAGACTAAGGAAGTAGTTTTGACACAGCACAGCAGTACAGATGAGTTGAATATCATACACTGTCAAATTTAATAGCTTCAGAAATAACAGATCAGAGACATAATTTGAATTTCAGCTTGCTTCTGAAGCAATGAACTTCTCTTTTAAAACAAATCAAAACTAAGGGAATGTTCTGGCACTTTAGTCCTCAGCTTGGAATACTTTATTAAAAGTATACATGAATGAAACAAAATGAAACATAACGTTTGTATGTTATGAGCATAAGATCCTTGTTTGTATTATTTTTGTATTTTAATAACCAAAAAGCTATTGCAATTCATTTCTAGAAGAGATATTCAAACTCAAGACATTTGTCAACTTACAGAAAATTACAATGATTTTTGTTCCACCATCACAAATGTTTTCAAAACTCAAGTCTTTTTTTAACAGCATACATATTTTTTATATGACCTGTATATCTTGAGTTTTGTATCTAAACCTCAAAACTATTTCTATAGGTTTCCATTAACTGGAACTGATTAAGACAGAGCATTTTATTATTACAGCAAGTGCAAGTTTGAATGTTATATCCACAATGAAGATCAGTAATGCCAAACAAAGTATGTTTAACTAACTGCAGACACTTGGTATAGTACTGACTGCCTAGGTCAGCATTATGGGTTTTGACCACATGTAGAGATGTGAAAAGACTTATGGGCTAAGCTGTACCGTGTCTCCTTCGGACTAGGAGAGTGAGAATTAGCCGTCATTACTGGCTGCAAACATTTAAATTACCTTGGGAACTGTTAAATGCCTTTAATTGATGGATGAAGCCTGTTTCTCCCAAGGCAAGGGGCATTTGCACCTCTGGCCTATAACTGCATTTATGTTTCACTCTGGAGGAACTGAGCCTGTTACTGATGTAAGGAGTCATGCAAAAGCAGTTAACTGAGAAATTCCTACTCTCAAAAAACGTTTGAAAAGCACATAATTAGATGAGCCATGTTTAAGTCAATCCACACAGTACGAACAGTCACTAACAAAATACATTAAACATTTAACCGAATATTGGCAAAGATGTTCTAAGTCATTTCCCATCCACAAAAGGCTGTAAACATCAAGAGGGGCAGAGTCCCATAGCAAGAGCATACGTGAACATGGTATTTCCTGGAATAACATTAAGAGGCCCGGCCCTCGCGTCATGTGAGCAAACCGCCAAACGTGACTTAGTCAAAGCGCTGCTGCTGCTGCCCTACAACCAGGCACTGTTTCTTCAGGAGTTCCCCATCACAAAAGACTACATTTAATTCAAACTGAGCAGCTTGAAAAATCACGGTGTTACCTTTTCAATAAGATGAACACAGGATTGAGGTCCTGGAAGGACCAAGAGCCATTGAAGCAGTTGATGGGAGGGTTTGAGAACTGGAGTTTTTTCCTAATTTATTTCCTTGAGACACAAAGCATGCTTATTGAATACATATGGTGCTCCATTCTTCATGGGAGTATCTCAACTTTATTAATAAAAGCAATACAGCTAAACCCAAATGTGATTTTTTTTTGTAGCTCTTCTGAAAAACACGAGAAACCAGCTCAAGTATGAAGAGTTGCAAAATACAGTATTACCTGGGACTCAGGTGCATACCATTTGCACTCTTATAGATTAAAGTGCATCAGCATTACAAAGATCACATGCACTAAATTGCTCCTTTTCAAATTTCTTTTTATCTCAGCATTAATATGTCAGCTATATGTTTTAGACACAAAGTAAATCAATCAGCAGGTAAGTATTGTCCGGATTTCAAGGCCTGTCTGTTGTCATTTCATTAAATCCCATCCTTTAGTCCTTCTTTGGGGATTACAAAGTTTCTCTCAGTTTTTTTTGCCTTACACCATATTAACTGAAACCAAACAGAAAAAACATAAACAGTCCAGAAAACAGATTCAGCTACCTCAGTATCACTCTTCCTGTACCCGCTTCTCCCCGTCACAATTCCAAACTGAGTTTTGCAGAAAGACAACTGCAAGGGATAGTGGTCCAGAAAGAAAAAATAAATACAGAAATTTCCTCAGTCAGGTAGGTGATAGGAGTTTGACAAAACGGTCTTCAGGGAAGTGTAAGGTACATCTGATAGTAAAAGTTAAACACATTCCTCAAACAGGGAGTCCAGCAGGAAGAAGTGATGAGGAACAGCAATATTCCAGGTATAAAGCTAATTGGGACTGCAAGCTGGTAGGAGAGAAACACAGACTGAAGAGAACAGAAGCAGCAGCTCCAGCCTATCTAGTAAATAAATCCACAAATGCAAGGCATCAGTATATAGAATTCCAATCCTAAACTCAATTAACAATTCTTAGTAAAGAACAGGAATATTGAGAAAACCTGCCTGCATAACATCAGATAGCAGCTGATCCCCTTTCTGCACCCTCCAAAACTCAACAGGCCAGCTTCTGCATGCCGGCAAGGCAGCATGGCTTCAGCACACACAGTGCGGCTCCTGCAAGGACGCTGGGGCAACACAACAAGAATGGAGCAGCATCTCGTACCAAATTCTGAGGTTTTCCTGCAAACACTGGGAGGGAGGGTTGGGGAGGTCAATACCTGGTATGAGAGAGAGAAACCAACTGCTGGAAACAGACTGGAGAGCTGTCAGACAAAGAAAAAAAATCATGTGCATGTGGCAAATTCAATTCCTACAAGCTTCTGGTCTGACAAATCCTAGCTTAGACACTGGTGGGTTTTTTTCCCATGTGGATTAGTAAATCAGACAAATGTTTGCCCTATGACAATGAGATCTAGTTTTGTTATCTCTGAATATTCTCCAAGTCCAGTCAGCCTGAAAGAACATACATTAGTGTTGTGTTCCCTTTAACATACACATTTTCTCTGTGAAAGATGGATTGATGGCAAAAATTGATCTACAGCATCCTAGGACTACTGCTGAAAAGTGTTTAACTCCAATACCAGGATTAGGATCCCTTAGAGTCAAGACATGAATGTCTTGTAGAAGTTGCTTGGCCAAAACCACAACAATTACACTTTGTGCTTAAAGAAGGAACTAAAAGAGAAAAATGATGCTATCAGATTACCGATACACTCGTCATGCAGTCAAAAACAGATGCCTTCTCCTTACCTAGATGCAAAGGCCTGAAAGAAGGTTAAAAAAACAAAGAAGTTTCAGTGTGGCTTAAGTAGTCACAGAATTCTTGCATGCACATCATTAATTTATTAGCTACAGCTCAACCACAATGTTAACTGTTCATGTCTCTACCTGGTTATTCATGGCAACATGCAACTAAATATTAGATTTTACTCACTGCTGACTTTCATTTCTGTACTCGGCTGCTGCCAATTTAACAACAATGAGTTAGTTAAAAAGCAAGACTCAGCAGGCTGAGCTGGACACAAAACAACAATCTACAACGCTCTGAAATGATAACAGAGGAAAATGTTTAAAGCAGACAAAAGCAAGTGTCATGAAACCAGCCTAAAACGCCACTTTATTTCTTTGAGTCAGATCATGGCTCTTAAAAGAGTAGAAACTCGTCTGACAAACATGGAATACGTATCTTTTCCCAAATGACTAGCACATTTGGGTCTACTAAAGAGAGATAATGCTCAATAGCCGAATTTATAAAAGTAAAAAGTTAGTAAAACCAGTAGTCACTACAAACGACATTAAACCACTGTGGTACTGAAAAGCCTATTGACAAAGAAGGTTGTTAAATCCAGTGCTTCAAGCTTTCAATAATTTTTATATCAAAATGAAATATTTTAAATCAGTTAAGCATGGCGTTTTTTTGGTGGAGAGGTGGGTTGTGGGTTTTTTTATCAGCCTACAACTAATTTTTATTCAAGTACTTCATACATTCATTTTTATTTAAAGGTAAAACTACTTATATCCACAACATATTTGCTTAACAGTAGCAAGCACTTTATTTTGGAAACATCACCACTACCCACTGCAAAGATTTGGAGACAAGGAAAATTGGAAGGGCTCAGCCTTACTATTGCTTGAAGTTCCACAAATAGTCGTGTTGTTCCTACAAACACTTTCCTGCAGCAAGTGGGGGTTGGAATTTCTCGCACTATTTAAGTACTTCAGTATTGATAACTTTAGAAGAATTATTACTTTCTGCTCTATTTCATGCCCAACCCTGTTACACACCGCCTTGGACTTCTTGTTTTACAGTAAAATCCACTTGCTGCCAAGCTGGATACGTATGGCACACAAGAATTAGCGAGAGTATTGCACTGAAAGTTTTGTGCGATGTCTTGCACTGTAAATCTGAATCCCTGTCAGTGTTTAAACCTGTGAAATGCAGAGGAGGGAATTTAAGTAACGATTCAGTTATGGGAGCAGGTGGTTGTTCAACTTGCTGAATGTTCATCCTGCTGTTAACAGCTTACACATTTATACTACAGTACGTGAAACAGTAAAGCACTAGAAAGAATATAAGGTGTTAACAACCGCTACAAAATATTTCTGTAAGGGTACATTTCCTCCATTTCCCATCAACATAAATTCTGACAACAAACAACAATATTAATCCATGCATTCATTCATCTTTAGCATGTGCTTTTGATTTACACATTAATAGAAGGCTACATTTCGTTATTGCTTTTCTTATTAGCGATTGAATCAATATTTCTGCCCCCTTGGAAGTGTCAATTCATTAGTTTCCTGAAGCTGATTAAGTTTATTTGGATAGTTCAAAAGGAAACCATATTCCATTTAAACAAACAGACAACACAGAGCATGCTGCTTCACAGAGACTTCACAGCACATCTGCATCTCCTTAAGTGGAATCACTTCTTCATTAGCAGCATGGCCTTCAGTTCCCATCTAACAGCCTGAAACTAGTTTAACCCACCCGTAATGATACCATACTTGTGGGTACTCAAGTATACTCATGTAACCAAAGACCATTTAATTGGAAAAACCACACAAAGCCTATGGCAAGGCAACGGTCCATATTCTCTCACCCAAAAGAATTTTTTCTACCCCTTGCTGAAAAACACTGTACACTTTTGACTATAGGTGCAAATTCTTCACAGTTCTAAAGTCTTTGGTAATATCAAGTAGCACATAAATTTGCAAGCCTCTCTGATAACACCTCAAAACGCACAGGTTCGTATTTAGTAATACGGTGTAAACATAGGGGTGTTGCTTGCAGTTTTCATCCAAATATGAAAAACTATAACAAACAGTGGCAAAAACCCCTGACAGCAGCATGCCTTACTAGAGCTCAACTGGTACTGTCAAAAAATAACGCAGAAATGTTTTGCAGCCAGAAAGCCTTTAGGCAGCAGCTTTACACCTAGAGGCACGCAGAACTGTGCTGACAGATACGTTTCATTGACCAAGGAAACTTTTAGGCTATGCCTAAATACCTCTGCAGTTCTATGAGTTAGGAAAGAAGCTGAAATACAAATTCATGATGATGGGAGGGATTGAGCACCTGAGTCTTTTGGAAATAATTTGCAGCAGTTAGACATACTGTCTTTTTTCCCCAGCCAGAGATTAAAGCCCTGACAGCAAGAATTATCATGGGAGTACTCCATAATCCCGTCCACTGCAAAGACAACTGGGTTCGGTCAAGTTCTCTTTATTGGCTGACCTTCCACTGAAGCGCAGTAGGGAACACACAAAAAGTCCTGACTGCTGAGTCAGACAGACCTGACTCTGGCCGACTGGCATGCAAAACAGACTGCACTGTCTTAATCATGATGGCTACATTTTGGGGGGAAAAACCAACAAAAAAACCTGTCTACTATGCTGTATTAGAAGAGCAGGAACAACTGTTGGCCAGCAGTCCTCTTCCGTCACAAGGTTTGCTACCAGCAACCTCTCAGAGAAAGCAGTCAGGTGTACACTGCACTGCATCTGGGAACACGTAGATACTGCGGAGTATTGCACAGTCGTTATTCATTCATCTCTTTGCAGGCAATTTTTCACCTAGAATTCTACATTCAGCATTTCTCAGTTGTTGTTTTTATCTGTTTCTGTGGGGATTTTGGGGGGGGGTGTGTGTGGGTTTAAGGGTTTTCATCGATATCTAAATGAAACTAACTGAATTATTGCAGTTCTCAGCAAACACTAAGTGTAAGCGATGAACAGTATTCTTGAACTTTGAAGCTCGGGAAATACGTGAAAGGCAGTTTATACAAACAACGGCTTCTGCAGCTACATAAAGGGAGTGAAACGGCTGACAAAAACATATCACTTTTGTTCTTTCAAATAATCTGTTTTGACAGTGTCACAGTAGAACACACACATTAGTGATTTCTCATTTGTATCAGCTTCACTGGTGGAGAATCAGAGTTAATTTCCTAACTAAAGAAAACCACATGCGTGTTTTACCACTTCCTGCCTTTTGGAAAAGCCTCAGTCTACCTACGATTCCCAGCTTATGAACCGGCTTCACTGTTTCCTTTGGAAGATGACAGGAATCCACTAATGATGTTAATGACTACAAAGTTTTAAAAATTGAGACAATTACCTCTTTGAGTCTCTAAACAGGTAATCAGTTGTGACCAACTTTTCTCAATTTGCTAACAATCAGTAAGTCTTAACTACACATTTAAAAGCATAAGGACTTCATTTAAAAGTTTAAGTAGAATCAATATAAAACTTAAATGACACCATCTGTTCTTAGCAGACCACATTCTTTACGTGTTGTAAGTAGAATGGGGCTGTATAGCTCATCAAAAAATAGAAAACTGCATGCTAAAATTAAGAAAACCTCTTTAAGTCCAGAAATATTCTGAGGCACCTTCTTAATTATTATCTACCACCAAAAGACAGTATGTTGATTCATTCAGTGACTCTTGCCTATAGAATCATAGAATCATTTAGGTTGGAAAAGACCTTTAAGATTACCAAGTCCAACCATTAACCCAGCACTGCCAAGTCCACCACTAAACCATGTCCCTAATCACCACATCTACACATCTTTTAAATACGTCCAGGGATGGTGACTCAACCACTTCCCTGGGCAGCCTGTTCCAGTGCTTGACAATCCTTTTGGTGAAGTAATTTTTCCTAATATCCAATCTAAACTCCTCTGGCACAACTTGAGGCAGTTTCTTCTCATCCTATCACTTGTTACTTGGGAAAAGAGACCAACACCCACCTGGCTACAACCTCCTTTCAGGTACCTGTAGAGAGCGATCAGGTCTCCTCTCAGCCTCCTCTTCTCCAGACTAAACACCCCTAGTTCCCTCAGCCGCTCCTCATCAGACTCTTGCTCCAGACCCTTCTCCATCCCATTGCTCTTCTCTGGACACACTCCAGCCCCTCAACGTCCTTCTGGTGCTGAGGGACCCAGAACTGAACCCAGCCCTCGAGGTGTGGCCTCACCAGTGCTGAGTACAGGGGGATGGTCACTTCCTAATCCTGCTGGCCACACCATTCCTGATACAAGTCAGGATGCTGTTGGACACCTTGGCCACCTGGGCACACTTCTGGGTCACATTCATCCGGCTGTCAACCAACATCCCTAGGTTCTTTTCCACTGGGCAGCTTTCAAGCCTCTCTGCCCCAAGGCTGTAGCATTGCCTGGGGTTGGTGTGACAATTGTGCTAATGTATTTCTAGTAACAGTTTTTTATTGTCTTTTACAGCAGCAGCTGATTAAGTTCTAGTTGGGATTTGGCCCTTCTAATTTTCTCCCTAGATAACTTCAGGACATCCTTGTAGTCCTGAGCTGTCTGCCCCTTCTTCCAAAGGCAATAAACTCTCCTTTTTATCCTGAGCTCCTGCCAAAGCTCTCTGTTCAGCCAGGACACTCATCTTCCCACTGGCTCATCTTTCGGAACATGGGGACTGCCTGCTCCTGTGCCTTTAAGGTTTCCTTCTTAATTAATGCCCAGCCTCCCCGGACTCCTCTGCCCTTCAGAACTGGCTCCCAAGAGACTCTGCCAATCAGGCTCCTAAACGGGGCAAAGTCTGCACTCTCCAAGTCCAGGGTAGCAGTTCTGTTGATCCCCCTCCTTACTTCTCTGAGAATCAGAACCTCTCTCATTTCATGATCACTATGCCCAAGACGACCTCCAACCCCCACATCACCCACAAGTCCTTCTCTGTTCGCAAACAACAGGTCCAGTGGGGCACCTTCCCTAGTTGGCTCACTCACCAGCTGTGTCAGGAAGTTATCTTCCACACACATCATGAACTTCCTGGACTGTTTCCTTTATCCAGATATTTACTTCCAGCAGGCATCTGCTACGTTGAAGTCCCCCACGAGAACAAGGGCTAGCAGTTGTGAGACTTCTCCCAGTTGCTTACAGAATATTTTGTCTGCCACTTCCTTCTGGTTGTCTGGTCTATAAGAGACTCCACCATGATATCTGCCTTGTTGGCCTTCCCCCTGATTCTTACCCCATAAATACTCAACCCTATTGTCACCAGCATCAAGCTCTAGACAATCAAAACATTTCTTAACCTACAGGGCCACCCCACCACCTCTTCTTCCTTGCCTATCCCTCCCCTGAAGAGTTTACAGCCATCCATTGCAGCATCTCAGTTGTGTGAGTCATCCCACCAAGTTCCCATGATGGCAAATGTATCATAGTTTTCCTGCTGCACAATGGCTTCCAGCTCCTCTTGTTTGTTTCCCATGCTGAGTACATTGGTGTAGACGCACTTAGGCTATAGATTCTGCCACCTTTTTCAGGGGAGACACCCTAATTCCTATATGACCACTCTCGGGTGCTTCCGTAGCTTCTAAGTCATTCAGTAACTCTTGTGTCTTTGCTACCACATGGATCTCCATCCCCTGTCTCCACTGAGATGGCAGACTGAAGCACCTCACTAGCATAATGTTCCTCAAACATTCGCATGCCGTCCCCAGGCTCATCTCTAGCGAGCCTGGTTATCCCCGTTTCCCCCTTCAAATCTAGTTTAAAACTCCTTCAACGTGCCTTGCTTTTTCAAGATGACATTATCATTCATGTTGACATGGCAAGGGGTAAGGAGTTCAGTTTTTCACAAAATAGAGATATGTCACATCATCAACCACAGAAAAATGGATACATTAAAAGTGAAAGTTGTGCACATTTCTACTACAATTGCAATACAAAAACATGTGGCATGCTATATAACGTCACAATTTGGTGTTTTGAAAAACAGTCCTGTACAAACCACAGTGAAAATAAACAGCAGCATGTGTCCCACATGAAGTCACCAGGAACTTGCATGCTGCCTCTATTATGGTGAAAATTCATGTGCACACACCACAAACCATTCTGCTTCTACTCATTAAGATTTTACTTAAATGAATATGGAAGTTCAACTTCTAATACTAGCTATACTTTTGGTATTTGTCTCACTAGTCAGACTAACTCTTCCATTATTCAGAGCACTTGCGGTGGAGTACTTTAATTTCCTTTCCTTCTAGTATTTCTTTTCTTATTTACCAGCTTTGCTAGAGCACGGTTTTGGGGGGAAAAAGCCCCAATTATTCTTGGCTGAAAGTTTGTTAGAAAGACTGCCTAAATCACTCATCCCTCACCTGAAATCATCACCCTAAAGACTCGAACTCAAAGGAGAATTTGCAGCTAACGACAGGAAGCAACATCCTTCTCAAAAATGCAAACCCCTGTCCTGATCTTTTGGTGTTTTAGTGAGAGTTTCTGAACAGACTAAACTGCGTAAATCACAACTTAGAAGGCTGAGGTGAGAGGGGTGAAGGTTGCAATGCTCCCACGGGAGCACCGAAACATTCCAGGGTAGATTGGGGTGACAGCAGGGGCAAGGGGCTGCAGGTGCAGTCTAATTCTAGTGACTCGGAAGACAAGTCACTTGATAAACCTTTGCTCTCACTCTGTCATCTGTGAAATTTTACAAAAGCCTAGGTGGTTTTCAGTACAGTGTTAGGGTCACACTACATCCCAGTTACAGCAGCTGTTATTTCTGCATAAACAGAAAATGATCTGAAGACATATTTGCAATCTAGAAGCAGTTTGGTTTAGATTTATTAACTACCTTACGCCACTCCAAGGCACTATTGCACTTACATGTATAAAGCTTTCCAGGAGCACAAAGTTCGAAAATAAACAAATAGTACAAAAATTTGTGCTATAAATGTGTATTTAGTATTACAGTGCAATGGTCTGGGTTTTTCCAAGTTAAGCTTTCTGAGTTTTCACCATATACTCATGCTGGAAAACCTCTCATACCGAAAGTATGGAGAATACAATATAGACTTGAATCTCTTTTAAATCCCTGTCACATTTACGGTCACAAAGAACTACACACTTAAAATACGTCAACACCAGCACTCAATACCCACCTCAATAACATTTTCTTTAGGCACATCAGGGAAGCTGAATTAGGGATAGTTTTATTTTTCTCAAGTAACCAGCACCAAATTTCCACCCAAACGGATCTTGAAACTACAAAATCTCACAAGAAAAATATTATCAGAAAATCTGCAGACTACACAAATTTAGTACCAACATGTTTAAGGGCCCCAGTCTCAACCTTCAGGTGGCAAGTCTGTACACGCACATGGGCGCACAGAGAAGAACAGTAACAGACGAGTGCAGAAGCTTCAGAAACAGCTCCTCCACAACTAAGATTATACCCTTGTTCCTGCTCTCAGCTTACTTATGAAGCATCAGTTCCTTCCCCATATCAACAAAAACCTTCCTTGGAACCTCAAACTTATCTCTTCCACTTGACAGGAAATGAGTCCTCGCTCAGTTACCTTGTTTCTTGTACAAACGTGATAATCTACTATTGGACTCTTAGTAATGATCACACCAAGAAAAAACATTATCAGCTCCACTTCTGAAATACTTTTGATGTATCTAGGGTCCATTATATGAAAATAGAGTCATTTAATCTCTGCTCTGATTTGCCATTCTGTACCACACAGGATGTACCACTCAGTCTGTGGAAACTGAGACTGAAATTTAATTCTTACAAGCATTTTTGATTCTTCCAAGCGCTTTTGCTTCTTGGTTTTCATTCCAGCAAATCTGAACATATCAGTGCTATAGAAGAGTATTATATTCTCACTCAGAAATGGAAAAGAACAGATTTCATACTCATTTCATCATTTTCAACGCTGGTACGCTTATAATTGTTATAGATGACATTATTGATTTTCACTTTTGTTTTATAGAGAGGAAGACATTTTAGTTACTATCACTTAATTTGTAAAACAGCTATAAAAGTGTCATGGCTTAATCCAGGCCAGTAACTAAGCACCACGCAGCTGCTGGTCTCCCTTCACACCCAGGGGATGGGGAGGAGAATGGACAAAAAAACCCCCCTTGCGTGTTAGGATAAAGAGAGTTTAATATGATAACAATGGAAGAGATAATAATAATAAATAATAATAATTAATAATAATAATAATTTTATATAGATATAAAAAAAAAAGCGATGCACAAATGCAATTGCTCACCACATGCGGGAGGGAAAAACAACCCGAAGCCCAGTCTGCTTCTGAGCAGCAATCCCACATCCCAGCTAGCTTCCCCAGCTATATACGGAGCCTGGCATTACATGGCAGGGAATATCCCTTTGGCCAGTCGGGGTCAGCTGCCCTGGCTGTGCTCTCCCAGCTTCTTGTGCATCTGGCAGGGCACGAGAATCTAACAAGTCCCTGACTCAATGCAAGCACTACAACTACCCAGCACCAACGAAAACCATCCCTGTATTACCACCGTTATTCCATACTAAATTCAAAACACAACACTATACCACCTACTAGAAAGAAAATTAACTGTCTCTACTAGAAAGAAAATTAACTGTCTCAGCCGAAACCAGGACAAAACGAGACACAAGTGAGATGCGTTGTCTGGAAACTGCTAATATGAGAATCAAAACATGCATAAATACCCAAATGCAATTATATAGCTATGATTGTAATTAGCTACTTTGAAATCACAGTAATGAGCTGATGGACTAGTACTCACACAGAGGAAGTGAATGGGAATCCATTACAAAGCTAATTAAAAGATAGTCTTTAAGAAGAGTCATGGGTTTTTTTCTCCCTATTAGGTCACACTGTGCACTTGAAAAATTTCTGCCAGCCAGGCTGGGAAGCACCATTCCCCTTGTGCGTCTAAAACCACAATAATTTCGCTTTAAGGGAATTGTCTACTTCAGCAAGAAACAGGAAAAGTTGTTATTCTATGTGTGAATAGAATAAAAATAGGAGAGGTGTAATTAAGACTAAAGACATATGCTGCACCCATGCTACTTGCTGGACACCTATGCTGCACTAGCAAGGAAGATAAATGCTGAACAAGTCGGTAAGTTAGAAGTTAGCCAATCCTTTCACCGTTACCTCAGCGCTGCTCTTCCTCCAGCCCCAGTGGCCCGCTCACATCGCTTTGCCAGCCAGATGGAAAAATTCAAGAAAGAAAACAATGTACAGTCGTACAGTTGTTCATGATTTAAGAATATTAACTTTACTGAAGCCTATAATGAATTATTTTAGTAATGACTTGTAATAGACCCGACAGATAAAGATTTATGGTAGATTCAACAAGAAAAGTAGAAGCAAATACCTGAGCAAAATTGCACTGCTATTTTGGGGTGGGTGGTGAGGGGGGGAGAAGAAAAAAAGATGCCTAGAAGGAAAACAGCTCCTAACACATTGGTTACAGCAACAAGCGGAATGATGAATGACTACGCTGTGCTGAAAGGGCACATGACAAGAGGATATTGTTCTCACCTGTGGACCTCTACTTCACTCAAATTTTAATGAATCGTAGTCCTTTCAGTTCACTTACAAGTCTCAGCTCTTTACTCTCTGTACGAGACTTTAACATTTCTGTTCCCAGCATTTGTAGAACTACTGTTGACTGAAGAATTTATTACTCAATCCAGTTGACAGTATGCTGGAAACAGAAGAGATTTAGTCTGTCTTTATACACATTCCCAACAACATCTCATTTTTACTCAGGAAATATTCATCATTTTCTAAAATGTTCCCCCTGCTCCTTTAGCTACAGCATGGCCAAGGAGTCAAAGAATAAAACTGTGCTACACACATAAAAGCACATACTTACTGAAAGGTTTTATTTAAAGCTTTTATTATAACTGTAGTCACAGCATGAAAAGTAAGTTCAGTATACTTTCACTAATGCAAAAATTCAATTTCAGGGTGCAATAAACACTTTACACACCTCTCCTTTAAACTGAGTTTAACAGACACATCTTTCTGCACTTATCAAAGCCATAACATCTAATGGGGCTTTGTAATGTTTAGCTATTCTACTGCACTTGACAAATAAGCAACTGTCAGACAACCCAACAAACTGCATATAGGTGTTTAACCACCCTCAAAGGTTAATTAAAGGCAAAGATCAAAGGCTGTAAAGTAAAAGTTGATTTAAGCATTTCCTTCATTTCTAATTAAAAAAAAAAAAGAATTGAGTAACTAACATCTCTGATGCAATAAACACATCAACATTTATTTTAAAAATCTGTGCAGTGGTGTGCAGACAATTATGTGCTATTCACAGAAGCAAATCCTTGCTTTCAGGAATTGCCCTGTATTCCAACAGAAGAGCTGCAGATTTGCAGCAACTTGCAGTGTTTCAACGCTCAGTATCTCTTGACAACGGTCACAATTTTTATTACACCGATAGCAGAGGTTCCAACTAAATTTTGTGTAAGCCAAAGAGATGCTCTACACTGAAGCATTCAAGAGAAGAATAGTAAATAATGACGCAACAACAATTATTAGTAACAAATTTTTGCCTGTGACACAGCTAAATACCAGCAAAGCCATTAACAGGCTTTCTGAATCCCAGTACAGTGCCTTGTATTGATTCAAGTTGCTTCCTACTTGATATTTAAGACTTATGACTCCTAATACCTCTTACATCAGTACTGGAAGGTGTAAGTACAGCTTCCTGGTGGAAGCCAGGCATTTTCCATGATAAAACCCTGCTTTTAGGAAGTTAGAACCTCATTAAACCTAAAAGGTTAGGTTCAGACTCCAGAAATTAAACTTTACCAAAAAAAAATTCAAAGTGAAACATTTCAGTTTGAGAACTGACGTAGTACCTCTGATTATGATGCAGGTGCTAATGTGCAGCTCTAAGTGATACTTTTGAATTTAGTTTTTACTTTTTGAATACAAAACAGAGTTTGTTCTGAGTCACCAAATGAGTCATCTTTTCTCTCATCTGGAAACAACACAGTGACTTAATTAAATGTGTGTGTGGGGGGAGGGTCTTCAACCATTATGCTCATAGTTTTATGGTTTTATATGTTAAAGCTGAAGACATATGTTTTATTCTGACTGAAGCTTTTGGGGGCAGGGAGGCAGGGGACACAATTGAAAGAGCAAGCTCTCGGTAGTGGCGATGTTAAAATACTTCCACCACTTACATTAAAGTAGGTTTTCAAAAAACCTTTTGCATACAACTAGAGATACTTAGAGTATAAGCTGTACTTTGTGATGGCCATGCTATCTGATTCCTCACACAAAGGCCTTTACGTCAATGCTTACAACTCATCTAATATCACTAAATCCTCAGGTGGACAACTTACATATAGTAGCTTTCAATTCACAGACCACTCATACAAAATATATTCCAATACTACACATCCCCAGGTCATAACAATAATCAATGTTAGATTTTTTTTCCTCTAAATAAATACTGTAGTCATTTTGTACTTTATTTTTACACCCCAAAGGCCTTAACATTACAGTGGGTAGCAATGCTCATGGCCTTACATCTGACAACACACAAACTGGGCAAAAAATCCTAGAGCAAAGGTAAGCGAGAGCTAACAATCTTCAGCTAAACATACCTGGCAAGAAAAGGAATATGTGTGATGGTGAAAAGCTTTTTCCACAAAAGACTTAGCCACCAGTGATGCTTGTACTACAGTCATGGCCTAGTTTCTGATCAATCATCCTCTAATTCATGTTTTACTTTCTCTTGAACATAAATCCAAAAACCTGAATTGAAAAGATGAATTTTTGGGAACACACCGGTTCTTAGGGTTCACATCCCCATAACAAAATCTGACAATTGATACCTCCTTCTGAGTTTTTTTTAAAACCACTTGTAACTACCTTAGCTTAAAAACTAATGGATTTTTAATTCAAGCCATGCTAAATATTTGCCCATCGCCAAAATAACGCCACTCAAAGACTTTACATTTTTAATGTGTGAACTGACATACAATGTATTTTTATGCTGCTACTGACCCCTTAAATCAATAATCTGAAGGTAAGGGGATTGGAAGCACTGCTTTGTCTGTTTGGTACTTCTAGCATCTGGAATAGCTTTAGCAATTGAAAAATAAACCACAGGACAAAAACTATCAGAAGCAAGACCATGCTCAAGATGATACATCACTTAAGCACATTTAAAGGCAGGATCAGGTATCAGATTTTTTTTCCTGAGATTTATCTCCCCTCTTCTTTCCAGCACACTTTTAACCACATATAAGACTACTTCGATTCAAATCAGACAGTCTGATACTTCAAAGGCAATGTTGTTAATTCCTCTTACATAATTAAATTCCAAAAGCTGAGATGGAATTATACATACCATTTTTACACATCCTGGAATTTCTTAGCACTCCTATGCACCAAAAGGAAATGTAACAGGACATCACTCACTTTTAGCTTCTAGTTCCACTGAAAAATTTGTTAGAGGATGGGGAAACTCAAAATTCTTGTGTTCTTAATTAACCTTACTACAGGAGAAGTCATATCTCTGAAGCCAAGTTTCCTGTGGACAATGAAACAATCTCTCTTTAAAATTACTGGGGGGAAAAAAAATAATTGCAAGATGTCCTTCTGCAATCAGAAAACCCTCAATGACTGCAGAATGAAAAAATACATTTAGAAAATATTAACATCATTTCTGAACTAAAACTCATGTGATCATACACTCACCTACAACAGCCACCACACCAGTGTCTTCCAATTTATTAAATGCTTTTAAACACAGCAAAGTTTTTCCACATTCTGAACCACCAGCACCTCAATCATGTAAACTGACTCAATGCTTTCAGCAGTCTATATCCTCTACAGTCTTGAGTTTCCACATCATTCAAATTGGCATGTGCTTTAGTCACATTACTATCAACAGCAAAGCTAATGACGCTATCAATATGAGCAATCCAAAACAAGCTTTGTGAGCCGGCAGGAACTTACCCATGCATGACTGTTATTTTTTCTAATACAAAGTCATTCCAGAGCCTTGAAGCAGTTTCAGAGATCTAATCACTGAAACTGACTGCACTTTTATTTCAGAAGGGTGTTATTTAGAAGGAAAAAAAAAAGTGTTATATCTTTCTATCAATCTGGCATTCCAAATGAATTTTTTTAAAAAAAAAAGTCTCAAAAGTAGTTATCTATGCCTTCCCAGCATAATGTGGAAACACTTCCTTACACTCAACCTCATAAAACTCTTTTCATGTTACTAAACCTGAATAACTGCTCTGTTCGGAAACCACGGGGTTACAGCTCACTACAAAGTATTTAGGAAACTGAATGGTACAAACTCAAAAATATTCTGACCTCTGTATTTTGTTGAGCTGAATAATTAGTGCTCTTCTTTTGAGCCTACCCATCTTATACAGTGTCTTCAAAAGGACAACGCTTTGGTCTACTTCACTGAAAGATGAACAGTTACTTATCCGTGACTGTAATCCTTCTTACTTCCACCAAAGCAAAACCATGGATAGATAATTCTGCAGCATGTCACCACCTCCAACACGTGCTAATGAAGGATCATTTCTTCTGCCTACGAGAAGTAGTGTATGACGAGGTGCTAGGCCTTTTTTTTTATCTACCTGTGGTGGTCTTCTTTAAGCAGAGAGGAGAGAATTAAGACCTGGCCTGCAGAAAACATGATCTCTTGTGTATCTTGTCTTGGCTGTCATATCCCGGTTCAGCTGGAACCTGCTAGGTAAAGTGCTGAGCCTTCTGTAGGAGGAGGCACAAATCTGGAGCACAAACACAGATTAAAAGAACCCTGAAAGGACCATCTAAATCCTTTCTAACAACACTGTCAAATGCAAAAAGTAAGGTGAAAACCAACTATTGGAGCTGATGAAGATGAGGAAACTTTTCTAAAAGACAAGAACAAGTTACCTGACATTTGTGGAAAGGCAGGAGCTGTCTGATGAACTACTGAAGAAGAGGATTCACTCAGACAGGAATAACCACTGACAGGAGGAAAATGCCGGTCTCAAAGTTAAATGGAGCTCTGGAAACAAGATTCCAGGGTATGTTATTGGTTATGTCAGTGAATCTTAGCGTGACCTTTACAACATTTTGGATCAAACATGCAGATCTCCTGAGCAGTTGGCATTACCATTATCTTCAAGAACAGAGGGGCACAGAGTAGATCTGAAATCAGAACCACGATTTCTTCAGTTCTGCAAACTGATATTTTCTGCCTGTAATTCATTCTTGGAAAAAACACTGGAGTAAAGAATAATTTCTCATCATGTCTACTACAATTACTTAGATGTTTCAATACAGTTTAAAACACATGATTTTTTTCCTACTAATTGCATTCCTCAGTTATCAAAAAGTAACAAAAAAAATAAATCTGCATTTAACAGTGAACTTGGATAACATTGCTATGATCAGTTTATATTATGGTGAAGCATGGTGATGTTGTGCACATGCAAATAATTTAGTCAGAATTGCACACCATCCTTCCTAAGCTATTACAGCTCCCAACGAAGTTCTGGGCACTCCGGGGTTGCCCAGATTACAGCAGCGCAGCATCCCAGGCAGTGTGTGAAGGCAAACAGGGATACCTGAAGGCAAACGGGCACCAGCCTCACCGCTGGAAAAACACGCAGAGTTTTACAGGCTGCAAGAGCTAGCCGTGTATAGGCTGCACATTATAAATTCTTTTACTGTTATGGAAATTCCTAATGCTGTGTGGCCTTGAGAACTAATATGATCCCTTTTCAAAGGCCTTTCTTCAGAGTTTCCAGCTCTGGCTTTTTCCTACCATCTTTCCCAGCTTTTCTGATTTCACCTTTGCAGAGCTGCAGCTTAGCCAAGACTTGAGGATAGGGTGGGGGGCACGAAGGAAAGAGTTCTCCAAGAGTAATGCATTCCATACATTTTACTTGAGTAATGGCACTGCAGTTTGGGTTTAATTCCCTTTCACCTCATTTAAAATATCAATTCTTAGCTATGTTAGTTCCTGCAGAAAGCTCGCAATGTTTCACTGTTAATTCCCTCAACCCCCATTTCTCCTGAGCACCAAAGGGAAAAACCCTGACTGGCTGGGTTTGGTCACAGCTTTAATGTTTTGTGAATTCCTTCAGCTGTGCAATGCAAACCTAATATTTTATAAACAGCTTGGCAGAGGGTTCTCAGGTAGTAAAAAAAAAAACCTGAGCAAAATTTAGATTTCTTTTGTCCCTCCCACTACCATTTCCTTCTTGTTCTCTCTGTTGAAAAGGTGATCAGCCATTTAAAAGTTCTGTTATTTAATTACTATCTTCAGACACCCTGCTTGTGCACCAGAGCAGATTTCAAAGTACTTTAAAGAACAAAACCAGAGAAGAGACAAGATACATTAGACACACTGGCAGAAAGAGGCACCAGTTCCGAGTCTCACAAATCCTGTGCCTGATTTCAAGCTGCTAAGCAGCTGATAGTTTAAAAGCTGAGAAGATGCTTCACTAAATCTCTACGTTTTGATAAAGATTTTTTTTCCTTCTAAGACAATCTTCTTATACCCAAAGCCAGGTAGATAATAGTATGCTAGTTCCTCTGAGGACTTAATAATAGGCTCTGCAAATCTTAGGTTTTAGATGTTTAGTGATTCACTTTTGTGGAGTTTGTGATCCTTGGTAAGTAACAGCACCTTTGTCCTCCACCTATACATGCAAAAGACAAAAGTCCTATTACACTAACAAGCTGTCTCTGAAAAATGACAAATGAACCATAAAAGAAATTACATACTGATAAATCAACAAAAATCTCAGGAACTCCAAACCTTCATCTGAGTGCCCAGCACTATCTCAAAATAACAACATTGTATTAAAAAAACCTCCAAAAAGTTTAAGCATCCAAGATGCCACTGCTCTGTTAAATAAGGTTTTTTACTTAGATTTTTGGAACATATTAATTTTAAATTAAGTCTGCGGATTTTCTCCTACCGATATTTTCAAATGCCATGGATGATACCTCCGCAGATTCCTAATTTGACCCACATACTGAGAGACAATCAAACCTCAGGATGCGCTCCTCTTCAGGTTAATTACTGTTTGCCAGTAAATTGCTTTTTACCTGGAAAAGTGCTCAGAGGTTAAAAAGTCTTCAGGCATTAGGAGGTCACATCTTGCCTTGAAGTTAAAAACGAAAAAGGAAAAAGAAAATAGCCACTTGGGCTATGATACCCCAGATCCTAGACAATTATCTCAAGCACACAGTAAGAAAATAGCTGTTTTCAGTTGAACAAACCCTTGAAACGAAGCACACCGAAGGCGCGGTATGGCAAGTGGGCACTGCTGTAGCCACTTTTTGAGCCCAAGACATTTCATGTGGTACGATATTGAGCCTGTTAACATTGTCACTCTCATCTGCTTGATGCCGCCTGTCTGCTCCCTTACCAGATGGGTAACACCAAGGACATTTGCAGCCACCGCCACCCACTTGCTAGTTTCTCAAACAAAAAAATCAGGCTCCGTGCTGACTTGCTAATTGCCAGAGGGCAACGGCAGCATAGGTTTTACACTCAAACCACAAAGAATTTCAGGCCACATTCAAACAACAAAGGGTCAGCCAGGTGTTGTCCTATACAAGAAAACAATTTTCTTGTTCTGAACTTTACCTTCTGCTCTCGAGTTCTCCCCAGGGATATTGTTTCTTTTTGATTCATTAGAAAAGCTGCCAATGGAAGGGAGAAGAGAAAAGAATACAAGCCAATAGAGCTGTGTTAAAACAAAGAGAATATTCTTATCTATGCACAGTAAATGTGAACCAGGAAACTATAAATTCTTAATTAAAGTTTACTATGTACCCTCAAATTCCTTTAACAAAGTCAACAGGAAGCATGTGTTAATCTATGAAGACATTTATTCCCGCAACATATTTCTAAGGAAGGTAAAAAATTTTCTGACAGATCTATTTATTTGGAGAACGATCTTCCTGACATTGAATAACACAAAACTTTGGTATAACCTCAAATTTCATAACAGTAAACAAAATTTCTTCCCTTGGATCCAAAAATAACTTACAGTGCATTTGCTCTGAGCAGACTGCCCTTCAGGATTGATATTTTAAGAGTTGTTATAAAGTGTGTGTGTGCACATGTGCTCGCACGTGTAGATACAAACACACACATGGTGTATTTGTGTATTTGAAAGTGAATTTTACTGCCTATACAGAGAATTGTTCCTGTGCAATTACTGTAATACTGTCAAGGTAACAGAAATATTTAAGGTAGAGTTTTGGACGGTAGACCGTCTATTTTGACAGAAATCATGATGTGATTGTCAGGCAACATTTTCACATATCAAGCTTCATTTGTATGATTAAAGTAGGTAGATTAGTATCAAAAAGTGAGACTGCATTCTCATATTTTTAGTCTGATTTGCTCCCAATTTTGTCCAAAGATAAAATAGTGAAAGGGTACAGGTTCTACTAACTATGAATTTAGAGGCATTAATCCTAAGGACGTAATAGAGGCAAATTTCTTTTTGTAATCTTTGCTAAAACATGAAACAAAGATTGCTGGAAATGGGAATATATTACCTTCCAGTACAAACCACTCCACTCAGTTTAGGAAACATCCTTAGCAAATTTGACCCTAGTTACAAAAGGATGAAAATGTGTGCTTCTGTGTCGTATTCGCTCATGACACAGCAATCAACTTGCTGCTGGATGCCAGGAGCGGGCTTAGTCTAAGTTAAGAGTCAAGCCTCCACATTAAGCTGTATCTGAAGCAAAGCAACTAACAGGAAATTGTTCTTGTGATCTCCTGTTCTTCAAAGCACCAGCCTCTCAAATCTGTTTATTGGTTCAAAGTTTAATTACCCGTCTATATGCACTAAATCCACGCACAGCAGGGAAGACAAAACACTGTCAAGATTGCCTTGAAATATCCCAGGTTATTGGAGAACACAAAGCCTGTCTGATGGAGCCACCTCCTTTGACAGGGCAGGTCCACATTCCTCAGCTATTCTACAGACACCTATGAACTCCTCCAACCTGGACACCACACTCATCTTAAATCCATAAGACTTCGATAAAAATGAGAATGCCAATTGATTACATAACAGACCCAGGAAAAAGGACATTTTATGTATCACTAATTTGACTAACCTAAGAGCTCTAATACTAATTGCCAGGTTCTCAAGCTTCTGCCTCATTTGCCCTCGAAGATTTTGCAAAGCAGCAATACTTGTTTCTTCTCAGCAGCAGGTGTTCAGTTCAGAAATTAGTTGATAAAGTCACAACATACAATTATGTCAGTAAGAAATTATGATCTTAAAATACTTGCAATGAATGAGCAAAAAATTGTACCTATTATTTTGTGATAGACAACAATATTCCAATACCACAAATGTATTTTAGAGGATAAAAACATACAAAGGGTTTGGAGAAACATCAAGTACAGTTTTAAAAGTTTTCACAGCATTTGTGGGAAGTCATACAATTCAACTGTGTTACAGCTGAGAAATGTTATCAAATCTACAGATTAATTAATCTAAAAAGTAGCAGCAAAAAAATAAAATTTACTAAAAAAGTTTTACAATATATTTCCTGTATAAAAAGGGATGAGGGTGAAAGAAGAAAAATCTCCAGATTCAAATCCCATAGAATTAGCCCAGAGAAAAGTCATTATTACTTTGATGGCATCAGCTCAGATTGATCAGAAATGAATATCATGTGCCACATCTTATCAGCTGCTGTTTTTAGGATTTTGATAGATCTGTAGACAATTACTCAGAGAAACGATAATGACTTCAAACCAAGCCCATATTTATGTAGTAATGAAAACAAATTTTCACATCAAGATTGACAGAATTATTGCTGTGAGTTAACCCATTCTAAATCCACATAAGGGACACCAAGGCTGTCAGCAGCTTCACTGCAAAGAAGTTTCCCTCTCCGGCAATCATTACTTGGCTTCTGCAAAAGACAGTAGAGGACTGTGGAAATAATTTACTGACCCAGGCATTCAACAGGAGAGTTTCTTTTAGCACTGGATCTCACTACTGACTGTGAAGCAACGGCTGTCTAGTTGCCCTACTCAAGAGAGATCAAGGAATCAAAACAAATTAAACAAACAGCTCTTAGGGGCATTGACACACTGACTGGCAATACCAAATCCCATATACAGAGCGCTCATGCTCACCACCCTACACAACAAAAACCTGATTGTTTCACAGACCTACTTGGAGTCTAACACCCAAGTCACCAATTTCAGGAGCTAACTCAATTCTTTACACAAATAGGATAAACAAAACTTCAGAGTAGGGAAGGAAGCTTTCTTAGCAGAATCTCCGTGTACTTGCCTATGTACAAGTGACAGACCCAGAAAGTTTTTTATCCCCCCACCCCAAACTGGTATCACTGGGAAGCTCTCTGTGAAGACAGGGAGCAGCAAGAATCCACAGAGTTAACGTGATGTCCATTGGTCTGCCAATAGCAAGAAACACAGAAAACAACTGAGGCCAATTTAGTTGGACGTAGCTGTAACCAAAAAAATAATTAACTGAATAATCACAAAACTTTCACCAATACTGACTTCCCATTGCATGAAGTCACAAACATAAGGACCACAACACACCACAAATATCATATGCAGTCAAGTCACGTGTGGTCTCAGCTGCACCACAGCGCTAAGGATAACAGGGCTTCACCCATTCATCTACTAAAGACCAAAAATGACCACAGTTTAAAACGTACGTGACATCAGAGTTTAGTAGTCTCCAGGTTTTTTTTCCCTGGACGCTCAGTTATTATTGTCATGTACACACACAGTTTCTGCAGCCATCTAAAATAACCTCAGGATGAGACTAAAATCACTGCCTGCTACTCCGAGGGAGCCCTGATGTGCACCCGCAGAAGGGAATGGATCGGTGCCCAGGGAAGAAAAGGGAGCAAAGTGGTACTTCTGATGCAACAGGCTTTCACACACAGTTTTACATCCAGCTTCTCATTCCGGTGGATGCCCATTTTAAGATTTAAGACCATTCAAATATTTTGCTTCATGTTTTAATTATTTTTAATTAATTATAAATCAGTCCGCTGATGCATCTCATTTTTTCACAACCTGCAGGCGCATACCACCTCCGAGGCTTGACAGCCAGAGATGAGCACAAGGTCCATAAACTATAATTATACAACAGGCACTGAACCAGCCCTAGGGCATAACGTTTGGGAGTCACAGCTAACAACGCATAGGAAATACACGCCAGACTCCGATGGTTTAAGTCCTACTTCACTACCTGTTAAACTGCCCTGATAAAGCACAAGTTGACATGAAGCTAGTACACATTCACTCACATTTTAACAGTGTCATTTGTGATTAGCCAGCAGAGTTTACATTAAACAAGAACATATAAAAATCAAAACCATACAATTTGGTTTTTCAGCCTGTAGATGGTATTTTAAAGTTTTATCAACTACATAAGCTCTCGGGGCTAACAGAAAAAAAAAAAATCAAGAGAGAGTTAACTCATACTTATGAATGCGAAGGCAGGAAAGCAGGAGAGTTTTACAAAACCGTATCCCAGAAAGGCGGCGTTCCTGCCCAAGAGCATACCTGTGCCACCGCTCTGCTCTGCAAGAGAAACTTGGTGTAGAAAAGGTCAAGAGGCAAGTTTGACATGCATACAAACACCGGAGGTAAACCAGAAAGCAATTTGCCACCTTTCCAGGGTTGCAGATTTTCTAAATTCATAGCATACTTTGTCATCAATAAGGCCTGGAATAAAGACCAGACGCCAGGGTGAGTCACTGCAGATAGCATTCTTTCCTTACAGATTTCCAATTTATAAACTAAACTTAGCACCTCAGAAATAAACTCTGCTACTACCCAGGCAAAGCAGAAAAAGAGACTGAAAGATATTATGAAGTATAACTTATGATCTCACTTAATCACCACTAAATTTACACTTGGCAATTTCTGACTACACTTACATATTTTTAAGGAACATACTATAAAGGTTAACTGCTTTGCAAAAGAACTGCCATTCAACGCACGGCCAACTTTTCATTGCTGTTTTGGAAGGAGAGAAGTATTTTACAGCATCGCTTTATTTAATCCAGCTATCAAAAACTTCTGTGGCAGTACTACAATTTAAATCTTGCCAAGCTAAAACACAATTCTGGTATACTTTTAAGCAGCTTAAGAAATTGTGACATTGCAAAAGAAGCATCTATTACAGAGAAAATTTAAAAAATAAACTAATTTTAAGCAGCAAAAATTCTCAGGAACAATCTATCATCTCAATTAATAATTGAATAAACGTACAAACATATTGATACAACAGGTAAACATCGGTGTTATAAAGGGACTAACAGGACGTAAAGCTCGTGCGTGGAAACAGCTACCTGCACAGTACAAATACCCACCAAATAACCAGCTTGCTGTTTTGTTCAAAAAATAGTAGATTGGGGGGGGTCTTGCTTTTGTACCAACATAAAACTGCAGGCTTCTGACAGCAGGAAGTTTATAATCCTTCCTTAGGAATCCCACAGAAACCAAAGAGCCTCGCAATCCACAGGCACCTTCCCAGCCGCTTGGTTCCTGGTTCATTACTAGACAGTACATTGCCAAAGAACTGTTGATTTTTTTACTACTATTCCCCAATTCTGTAGCAAATAAATCTTCCTAGAGTCCACAGCTGTGAAAATAAAAATATATAAATACATCTGAACTGTGAATGAAATTTCTAGCAGTGGTGTTTCTCTCTCACTATCCCACCTACCAAAAAACAGAGGGGAAGATTGCTGCAACACACATAGCGGTTTGGTACCTGTTTGAAGTCTATTTTTTCAGGGAGAAAAAGCACGCTGATACCGACATCACTTCTAACAATATTTCCTTTTAAATCTAGGAGGCAATCTGGACAGGGTACAGTCGCTGTTGTATTTTGCTTTCTTCTTCTGTTGGAAGGCTCAACAGCCAACCACGCAACCCAAGGATGACCCAGCCGCATACAAGTTAGCTTCTTTTCTGTAGGAGACATGACTTCAGATTTATTTTGGAAGGGAGTCCTCAGTTACACCAATGAAAGACATTCCATATATTTTTTTGCTGAAACCATTTAGTTCTGACAGGTGCAAACAGTAAAAGAAAGACGAGGGTAAAAGAGTTTTCCTCCAGCAGCCCATGTACACAGTCTTCAGAACAGGATAGAACTGACACTTCAGTGTTTTTATGATATTCTAGAGTCTACTCTGAATTATGAAATGACAGACTTTCATAACTTGTCACATATCCTGTTTCTCCAAGATCCTCTTCCAAAAATAACACCAGTCTTACTATATAACACTGCATTGTGCTTAATTCAGCTATTATACATGATGTTTTGAATTCCCATCATTCATTTTGCAGCCTTTAACATCCAATTTGTTGAATTACTGCTCTGTGCATGAAAGTTTTGCTCCAGCACTAGGCACATAATGGCGAAAAAATACATAACAGGTAAGAGTTTTTGTAATAATTTTCATTTCCAAAAGAAAAGTACAAGATAAAAGAAGTAATTAAATATATCTATATGCTTAATCACTTTAAAAATATTTAAATACTGCTAAACTAATTTTAAGCTAGTCATCTTTCGCACAAATTGTATTTTTTTAAAAATCTTTACGTTATAAGCAACTGTGCTTTCATTAAGCTCCAAGCATTTATTAAATCAATTAACGTTGGACTAAAAATATCTTGCACCCAGATTTCATCTCCATGGATAAATATAAGTATCGTTTACATTTCCAATTGTACTTAGTTCTTTAGAAGGGACAGAATTGTTACTACACTGTATTTCATAATAAAGTTGCTAAGAAGAGTGGTCTACAAAAAACTTTTGTGCTTTCCTGCACAGACCAACAATTAAGCAAGCTAGCTGCTATCCAGAATGATAAACAGCTGCAGTAGGTGTTTTATAAATTAAGAAAAGCTGCCTCCTGAAACTTCCCCCCCCTTCTATTTTTCATCTAATGCACAGAAGCAGCCATCCTGTAGTCCTCCACACACCTCCCCTTTCTTCTCCATGTGACAGCAGTTAAACAGTGCCTAGGCTGCCCAGGCAGGCTCTGGGGTCTCCATCCTTGGAGATGCTCAAAGCCCCACCAGACGTAGCCATAGGAACCTGCCCTAGCTGATGCTGCTTTGTGCAGGCAGGTGGAAGCACCTCTGCAGGGGTCCTGCCAGCCGCAGCAATTCTGTGATTCTGAACTGCTGGATTTCCTCATATTCTAATTGCCTTCCCGTCCTCCCATATAACAATATTATTTTTCCCCCTGCCCTGCAAAAACATTATGGGACACAGGGAAAAACACACATTTCTTTTTCCTAATTTTACACACCATGGAACATAGTAGTTTTGAAAACTAAATTCTAACTTTCACTGTACTTGCATTCTGCAAAGGGAAAATGAAGAGAACATTAAGAAAAAGCAGAGAGGAGGTAGAAAGAGCAGAGAAATAGTCTGTGAAAAAACCAAAACCAACTCAGCTGCTATGAAACATATCTCTGAGATTTCTACTAGCACATGCCTGGAAGAGATGTGATATTCTCAATCATTCCTCTTCCTTCAGGGAAAGCTCACTGGACTACCATGGCCAATATGTCCTTCAGAAGATGGGTTTGTGGGGTTTTTTTCCTCATTTTAGTTAAATGGAGCCACACTGCATGTGTCCACATAACATGTTGCATCATCCCACAAAACAGGCCCACACAAACTCTCCACTAGTACATCGAGAAAATATTTTGTCATCTTTGATTCTCCTTATCATGTTAAGTGCAACCTAAGGCTAGAACAAAGCAATATTAAATCCTCACCAGCCCTACCACTGGGTTGTTTTAAAAGAGAAAAAAAAAATTACCGTGTCCTACAGTTGATAATTCCCTCTATAGAGAATTGGGAATGAAACTCAGAATCTTGGTCCTGACCTTCAAAAAGCCTCAGACTAATCTTGTATATCTTAGAAGTCTACACACCATCCAAAGGGAAGACTGTAGTCAGCATCTTTGCTATAGTAGCACACTGGAGCACCCTTATTCAGAAGGGAACAGGAACTCTGGTCATGAAACAAGCTCAGGATGAATGCTGAACCGCAATCACTGTTGAATACAATGCACTCTTCAGTTTAACATATACAATTTTGCTGTTTAAAATATTCCTCGCAGACACCTGTGTTAAACTGCTTGAAAACAGGTGTTGGCAAATTAACAATTCAAAGTCTGATCTCTGTTTTCTCAATAAAAATGTGAAGATAAACAGTGGGAAAGTTCTTAAAGACTGGCAGTTCACATCAGACTTGCCCGTTAATTTATTTCAGTAAAGGTTCATACATGTCTACAAACTAAAAGAAAATTCCCCGACTTAATTTATTTCAGAAGTTTGGCCCTTCAACTTGACTTCAGAACCTAAGAGCCAAGAAACTGTGCCTTCACTCCAAGAGGATTTGGGTTCAAACTCTTCTTAATTTTTTTATTAAAAATGAGTAACTGAGTATAGGAAATTCCATCATTGAATACTCAGCCGAAAGGTAAATTTCCTTTTTATTACACTTCAGGAGGCAAAAAAGGAGTGCTGAGCTAGCTCGACAACTTTGGCTCTAGAGTCAAGCGAAGCAAAATAGCATACATGGAAAATGAACACCTATCCCAGCAATCTGTCAAGAACAATTTGGAGAATTTTTGACACAGGCTGCTGAAGAGGCTGCAGGTCAGCGTACGGACTCTCCCCTTTAGTAGCTCTGGGATTGCTGCAGAGAAACTGGCAGGCAGTTACCAACCCGCCGCAGTAAAATTGCTCTGTAAGAGCAGACTGACAGACCAACGAGTATTTCTTCCAGACAACAACTAGTAACAGTTATTTGGAAGGAAAGTTGAAAAAGGAGCAGGAGATAACTTTCACGTTATGGGAAGCAGCCTCTTCAGCCATGACAGCTTTCTCAGAATTCTAATTCAGGCTCAGCACCTTCACAATAATAAGCAGCAACGCATTTGAACAGATTTCATGTTAAAGCATTGCAGTATGAGCAGTTTGCGGTGTCGCACAGACCATTTCCACCTCGCTGTAGCATTGCCTCTCTAAAGCTGATGCATTACAGCCTCCATCAAATGCATTAAGCTTTTGTATCCTGACAATCCTGACCAAGCTCACTTTCACGTTAGGTGTCTATCTCTGCCTTAGTCGGGAATTTCTCTTCACTTTCCCAAAATATTCAAACAAAACTATCAGCTACAACAAATACAGTTCTTAATACAACTAAAATATGTCAAATAAGGTTCAACAGGTAATTATAGCAGGTAAATTTATACAGTTCTACATAGAGTCACAATTTTGTCTTTGCTTTGAGATTTTTACTGATTTGCTACTGCACAGAATATTTAAATTAACAAAAATGATAAAACCAGAAAAACAAAATGTATAGATACACTAAATCACTTAAAATTAATACTAGAAACAACTACCAATATGAAGCACACTATTGATCCAATTCACAACATACTTTCAATATATTAATCATATTCTGCACACTTCCAGAATCTAAAAACAGAATCTAAAACCAGTTTCATTGACTTTCTAAGTATTCCTTTTATTTATTTTTATATTCACAGTCCCAAATACACCACTCCACACCTTGCAACGCTGTGCTCTTAAAACTGTTGGTTTGGGTTTTTTAACAGTAACATATGGGATCTTTTTTCTTCTTTACGTCCTAGAAGTTCCTTTAAGCATCACTGCCTTAAATGTTTGCTACAGTACCAGCATGAAACACAGTGATTGAAGATCATTTCTTTTTTGCACTAGTAGCAAGAAAGATGTCAGGAATCTTTCACTGGAAGATATTTTCCACTTCCTACTCTGTATATTTGCTTGCTAAGAAGAATTTTTTGGGAGGAAATCTGAGTGTGACCACATCCGGGGATGCATATGTATCTGATGTTGTTTAGAAGAATATAGTATTCATCTCCTGCCAGAGCTTAAGATCTCATGTCATAATTAAGGGAAATATCAAATTGCATTTAAAAAAATGGCTAGAACAGACAGAGAGAGTTTATTCCTCCAAATTGATCCCTTGTAATGCCAGAAATAGTCTTCGCCTCTAACTACCCTTGCTTGGTGACTGAACAATCAAGGGAACAAGCTATCAATGTTTGCAGCCCTTTTGTATGTGCGGTTTCTGATGACTGGGAGCTTGGTTCCTTGCCTAACCACCTGGAAAGAAGACTGAAAACAAATGAATGTCTCCCAGATGTACCGAGATGCAAAGCTCTGATTAAACCACTGATGACATGACAACTGGCAACCCACTCTTTAAAAGAGCGATATGGCAATTTTACAGTCAAATTCTCCCAATTAAGCAGTTAGGGGAACTTCATCTAGCCCAAAATATCAGGGCTAAAATAAGTGGAGAGGTTATTTCACTAGATTAGGAGTGTCTTTCTCCTGTCCAAAGCAGCTCTAACAGCTCCAAGTACACATTTAGCAGCTCAACTCGCTGCCTGTGCCACAGACGGGATGGTGGAAGAACAGCCGCGATGAGAAGGGCAGAGGAAGTCTGCAACAGCACGTCGGGGGTGCACTGCAAATACCCTCATCGTTCTCAGAGATAACCATGTCAAACACTGCAAAAGCCACTTATGAAAATGGAATATTTTTTTCATTCCTAAAACCAGCTGCATAATTTATCTTCTTTCATCTTTATGACTCAAGATTCACCATTCCTACATTTTCTAGGATAATGCAGCCAAGAGCAGGAGGTGTACAGGGAGAAGTTAATATCCAACAGCATAGCCAAGGTGTCCTGGTTTCAGCCGAGAGAGTTAATTTTCTTCATAGCAGCCAGTATGGGGCTGTGTTTGGGTTTGTGCTGGAAGCAGCGCTGATAGTGCAGAGATGTTTTTGCTGTTGCTGAGCGATGCTTGCACAGACCCAAGGCCTTTGCTGCTTCTCTCATCACCCCATCAGCAGGATGGCTGGGGGTGTGCGGGGAGTTGGGAGGGGACAGGCAGGACAGCTGACCCCAACTGACCAAAGGGATATTCCACACCATATGACGTCATGCTCAGTTTATAAGGGGTTTGGGGGAAGAAGAAGGGGGGGCAGCGGCGTTCGGAGTGATGGCGTTTGTCTTCCCAAGTCACNCAGGGTAAAACCACGACACAAGGTGACAGTTCAAAACCCTTCAGGGTGTTTTTCAGGATTTACTATAGATGATGCTCCTAACAGCACTATGCTACTTCTTTATTTTCTCAATGAAAAGTTCAAGTGAAGAAACTGGTTACCGGTGAAGTAACTGGAGCACACAGAGTTATGAACAGAATGACTAGTCACGGATTGCAGCACCAAGTGAAAAATCGGTGGGTTTATAATATATTGTGCTGAAAAAAGTTCTTACAAGAAACATCTGTCTTCTTCCTTATAATAAACAAAATCCATTTACAAAAGCCTTGGTTGCATAATGATTACACAAACTGAACAATCATTTTATCAAAAGCAGAAGAACAAAACACCGAAAGAATCCTCCCTTGTAGGAAAACAAGCACAGAGATTCCCTTTTTTTTTGTTTTACATACCCTGCATGGGCTGTTTACTTAAGCTGACACTGAACTGAGCAGTATTCAGTACAAGCCAGTGAGGCTGCTCTCCAGGGGGATCTCTCCTCCTGTATTATCCCACCAGGGCATTTTAGATGCCACATCTGGTTTTGGCTGGCATAGAGCTACTTTTCTTCATAGTACAGGGCTGTGCTTTGGATTTGTGCTGGAAACAGTGCTGATAACAGAGGGACGTTGTCGTTCCTGCTGAGCAGTGCTGACACAGCGCAGAGGCCTCCTCTGCTCCTCACCCCACCCCACCAGTGAGTAGCTGGGGGTGCACAAGGAGCTGGGAGGGGACATAGCTGGGACAGCTGACCCCAGTGACCAAAGGGACATCCCAGACCATGTGGCGTCACGCTCAGCACATAAAGCCGGGGGAAGGAGGAAGGGGGTGATGTTCAGAGTGATGGCGTTTGTCTTCCCAAGTCACCATGAGGTGTGATGGAGCCCTGCTGTCCTGGGGATGGCTGAACCCCTGCCTGCCATGGGGAGTGGGGAAGGAATTCCTGGGTTTGGTTTGCTTTGCTTGTGCGTATGGCTTTTGCTGTACCTATTACACTGTCTTTATCTCAAACCACAAGTTTTCTTCACAAGCCTGCTAGCATACGCTGACCAATACATACTGACACGAGCCACGTTCTGTGTTAATGCCTACTATATGGTATTTTACAGGGTTTAAATAGAACTTCTAAATATAAAAAAAGCAATCCAGAACTACCCAGTGACCTAGTCCACAAGTCATGCGGCTACATCATGAGAGGAGAAAGTACCTACAATTTCTAGCATCAGAGAAAACAGCAGAGGTGGACTAAGCAGGAACAAGTAAAAAAAACAGCAAGAGACTTTCACTGAACCTGTTTCCTTCCTTCCTGGAATTCAAGAACCCCAAAATTCCCATTTAATTTTTTTTTTTAATAATTATTTTAATACATTACAGATTTTCAGAATGCCACACGTCTGCCTGCAGATTGTTTGTTGTGTTCAATATGATTTTATGCAAGTAAAATACAATACTCACATTACTCACTAAAGAATGAAGCTATTCTCTCTGCTTTTTGGAATGACTTCTACATTCACTGGAAAGTAAGGAACTAGCCAGTCCACTAGCATAGATTTGAGGTTTGGGGTGGCTCTTTTGTTAGGTTTGAGGGTATGTGTTTTAATCCATACTCCTGAAACTACACGAAGAGCCAACTTTTGTGACCTTTAAAAGCCTGAATGGCAAGTCTAAGAAGATTCAATGCATTTTGAGCACTGTCTCCATGTATTCATAAAGCTGGATTTCTAATGACCAGATTACTTGATTTACAGGTTTCAGGATTGAATCTTAAGAATTGTCCTTTTAATGACAAAGCTGAATTCTTGGAGGACTTAAGTGTCCTACACACATTCCATTGGGATACATCTGATAATCAGCATCAGTAAGTAAAGATAAAACTCAGACACTGATCTGTGTCACAGACGCTCTCTGCTATACTGCATGGTGCTGTCATCTCACAAAAATAGTGCGTTAAATATGGATGCAATGCCCATTCTTCTCCCAAACAAAAGAATCCTCCAGCACAGAGCTAAAAGATCAATACTTGAGATGTGCATACCTGATCTTTTAAAAAGAGGAAAAAATAGAATCGTACTCTAAAATTAACTCACAACATCTCGCAGAACCTTCTACTTCTCCTAACATATACTCTTTCCCAGAAAAATCATTCATTCAACAGATTTTTTTCATCACATGCATGTTTCCTTACGTAGATTGCACATATTCATTCCCATGGAACAGCCTGAAAGACTTATGAAGCAATTCAGCAAGAATGTACATCAGAATAGCAGTTTATATGCAAATATCTAAACTGGAAAGACACAAATTGTGTTTAGAAAGTGAAAAGACTTCACAATATTTTCTTCAGGGATCATGCCTGGCATGTCAAAAGTCCTAATTAACAGCTGGACACAGATTCTAAAATACCACAGAATAGCAAGATTCAAATTAAATGACAGTTGTGAAATAAAAGGAATGTTTACTTTGTAGCCTCTTCAATATTAATTTATATTTGGCATCTGAAAAGCCTACGCATGCTTTCAAGCATAAAACTAGAGCAGGTACTTGGGACTCCACCTACATGCTGCTGAGCTGAACTCTAGGTGACATTTCAATTCCCGTAAGACCTGGTAATCACGAACTAAAATATGCTTATTTTATCAAAGGTAATATGCATTAAAGAACTCAGATGTGTGAAATACATAGACTGGAGCTGGTTTAAGCCAGAACATGCACTGGTGAACCTTTCGCCAAATTTTATTTACCAAGAGCACTGCTTGTTTGATTGCCTTGGCAATGACGTTGGCTAAACACAATTCTGAAAATGAGGGCCAAATCTGACAGCCATTAAATTGCAAAACAAATCAATTAATAGAAATCAGACCAGATGAGATTTATCCCAGAGACACTTTTACAAACATTTGATTTCAGTTAGTGATACGTCAGTTTACTCAAGTTAGAAAAAAATTTCATACCATTTACATAAGTTTTCTTCTTAAAAACAGATCTGTCTTTTACACATCGAAGTTGAAAAGATGCCTTCAACAAGTGGGGGGTTTTCTGGCACGGGTCTGTGCTGAGCCCCGATTGGTAGAATTTTCTACTAGCTAATTAGTGGCATGTCCTATTTGCCTATTGATTTATAGCTTCTGATTAGGCTGGTTGTGGAACGCATTACAGAACAGCATCACATCTGAAGTTTGTTTTATTTTGGGCTAGCCTGTTACTCATTTTCAGATACAGAGATCCTCCTAAATAGAACGTAAAATGAAGGCTGTCGTAAGTATAAGTTTGTGTACAATTGAGTTCTATTACACACTTTGATTACAGAAACGGAGGTCTTACCCCACAATTTTCCCTGCTCAACTCAGACTGCCTATTTTATGCTCTTTACGTAGCTATCATTGCAACCACTGAAATTAAAACAAGGCTGCCTTCACAGTGTATTTTTGGAGCTTCTTTTCTTCAGACTCCAATCTCTCTCATACACACAAAACTCATCTTCCTTTCTTTGATAAATAATCTTTGCAAAATGCAACAGCACAAGCTGGGTGATGTTCACTGGCCAGTTCTGCAAATAAACTAGAGTTCCTAGAGATCACCTTAGATTTTAATTGTTCTAGTGAGATTTTGTTCATCATCATAGCTTCAGATGAGCAAGACAAATCTTAGAGAAATTTAAGGCTGTGAGAATTTACACAAACATGTCACTAACATAGCAAGCCACAAATATCATGCATCAGCTAACACTGCCATTGTGCCAAAGCAGAATAAATTTATATCTGCAAGTACAGAATTTTTCCTAATACTAATCAGAAAGCCAAAAGAGAAGTGCACAAACATCTTTTTTTTTTTTTAAAAAAAAAAAAAAAAGCATCCTCTGACTGTATAATCCTCAAGAGGCTTCCCAGCCACAGAATGCAGGATAACTGCATTCCTCCCATACCAATTCCTTGCTTGAAGAAATCAGGCCTGGAATCAGTTTCTGAAACTCATTTCACAGACCTGTTTTTCCCAAAGTTGAAAGAACAGAGATTGAAATTCAAAGAAATCTGCACATGTAGAAAAACAATGGATGCTCCTAATTAATCCATCACTCCCCTAGAAAGTTTTAATGTCTTCCTATTTTAAAAGTAATTTTTAAGCTTTTGTAGATGTTAAAATATGATAATTTCACATGCATAACACTAAAGGAACTTCTTTCTAGAAGTTATTAACTCTTAAAGAGTTCATAGTGGTTTAGCTAGAAAGAATAAATGTGCACAAATACAGTGTATCTCAAAGCCAGGAATTTCAGTTCTGGAAGATTGCATTTTACCCAAATCCCCGTGAAATACACCACTGTCAATGGCAGAGGAAAAGCATGGGGGCTAATCACGTTATACAGGGGAAGACACAGTGCAAGATTTTGTGGCAGAAGGAATATGCATTTAGAAAAGGACTTGAAATATCAAGGACTAAACCATCCTTTTCTTTGGGGTTCAGCTTTATAAAAAAATCTCAACAACATCTCACCTCACCAGATCTAATTTGACTGAAGTCAGCTTTCCCACTGCTTCACCACTGATGACAGCCGAAACGGTGCCTATCACCACAGCGCGTCTGTGAATAAAGAAAAAATATCACTAGCAGATCCAAAGAAAGGTGTAATATCTGCAAAAGCAGATGGTGTAATAGGTCTGGCCAGTTGGATAAAAGCCCAGGTTTTCATACCTTAAAACCAATTGAAACCCTAAGCAAAATGAATCCAGCAGCTTTCTGAATAGGTCCAGATTTGTACCTCAGCATACTTTTTGCATGAGCAACCTTTCCTCACGGTCTGGAACAGTGCTTAACAAGATAAATGGAGAAAGCATGTTGCCGTGTAATGAAAGTAAAACCAGGGTCTAGGATACAATATGACCATGGTATATAACACATTAAACAAAAAAAAAAA
>VWZZ01003902.1:1676413-1741501 GCA_013399095.1 Psophia crepitans
AAAAAAAAAAGAGAGAGAGAAAATAAGGCATACTGCTTCACAGGATAAAATATTCCCCAAAAATGTCACAGTTACAATCAAAGGCAAAGAACATTTATGAAAGGAATTTTCCTGTAGCATGCTATTTGTCCTTCTACAACCTGTAGGTTTTCTTCCACCACTTCACACTCAGAAGCCTAAAAGGAGCATCCAGAGTAAACAGAGACCACATGAGAAAGCCTTTGTGACCTTTGATGTTATAAGTCTTTAATGTTCATCATTTAAGATGCACTCTACAGCAGGGTTCCTTGGAGTATATCAGCACACCGACACTTCTAGCAGTAAGAGCCTCTCAAAAGCATGAAAGAACTTCACACAGAAACTGCTTTTTTAATAATTTTCCTTAACATTCGCAGTGGGACTGCTATCTGAAGTTAACTATTTCAACGTAAACACCTGCTTTTTCAAGAAAAAAGGCATTTTGAGATGTCTTCAGATAAACAGATTACACCAAAGAGGACTTCTTTATATCATGGATTTCTCTGACCACACAATCACCTGGGGACTCAGTATTAATTCTTCCATTTGACCGAAAAGAGAGACATGAAAATAATTTTCTTGTATACTAAAGGACTGCTACAGAACTTCACACAGGAACACACATTTGCCTGTAGCACCCAGAGACAAGTATTTAACATACAATAGCCCTGTGGGGACACCCGGCATTCATCACGTCACATTGTAATGTTCAGCACTACAGTTGTCAACACCCGCTCACCTACATTCGCGCAATGGCTAAAATCAAATCCCACCCTCTAAGGCTTCAGTTGGTCATCTGGAAGAGAAGTGAAATCTTTTTCCTGCTCTTGAACTCCAAATCCGATCAAACTTTCCTCTCATTTCTTCTTAATTTTTTCAAAGATTAGCCACAAGTAGTGACAGGATGACAGAAAGTGGAGCTCACTGCTTTGAGATCACATGTATGACAACGAGTGGGCATTGTTTCTGAATCATTTTTCCTGCCTATAAAGTGAGAATTGGACTACTTGTCATTCTAGGTCTTTGTGTAACTGAAGACATAGCTAGTCCGAGGGTGATGTAGCACTTTCTGCACAGATCTAAGACCTTGCAGACTGGTGCTGCACTGGGCTCTGCCTGTGGCACACAGCTTGCTTTTCATGATCAATAAAACATTTAGCTGCGGCAGCTTAGGCTTCAGTTAAGTGGGATCCAGGTGAATTGTAACAGCATGGCATATACATAAATTGAAATAAAGATGGTTAAATAGTACCTCGGGGTCTCAGACACCATAAAACTACAAAGCATTCAGACACCGAATGGTGTCTCTTGGGGCATGATCATTCTCATAGAAGATTAGATTTATTCTGTTACATGTCATGTCTCTTAGAATCATCCGAGCTTTTTAAAGTCAGCCTGAAATGCGTATTCTGCTCTTCACAAGCCGCCGTCTCCACACAAAGATGTCCTCTGAATCCTATCCCCATATTTTGATAGTGCTCTGTTCACTTTAAATGTTTGCAGGCTAAAACCCTGACACTTTTAAACAGCAAAAGCTTGATCATGCAAAGTAAAAACTGCTTAAGCACGAAGTATCACTGTTCGTTTTTGTAGCTAACGTTTCTTTATAACATCATTAAAACTTAGGTTGTCTCACTCAATGCAGTATTCTCAAATTTCTGAAACTTAAGGAACTGTACAAATGTTTAATCAGAACAAAAATATATCTTGGAATTAATAAAAATACTTTGGTAACTGGATATTTGAATGATACAAAATTGAATTAGTTGCTGGTCTCGGTGATCTAAAGAAAAAGTAGTAGACTTTTTGAAGTGATGGCAAGAAGAGTGAGAGAGCCAGAGCACCCTGCAGTCTTTTTTTCTGAACCAACTTGAAGTACATTCACATGTAATTTACAAACTCATATAACAAAAATAAACATTATTTGGTTCACAAAAATTATTTCCTAACAAAAAAAAAAAAAAAAGAAAAAATATGGATGACCTATTACATTGCAAATCTTGAAGCTAATGAAAAAAGGGAAGCAGATACTCAGCTCCAGCTGGACCTCTTCAATGATGGCTTTTGGAATGACTTTTCTCTGTTCACACGTACTTTGTAGTTTCTCTCACCACTTCACTTTTACCCAGGCATCCTTCACCTTTTCTGGCCAACTTTTCTCTCTAGACTTCAGGATTAAGAACTTTGTTCCTTTAACCCCTGCCGCTGCCCTTCTCTCACCTGCCACTGCGTACGATTTGGTATTTCATGCCTAGTACTGCACTTGTCAATTTCAGCTCTGTCAGGCTCTGTTGCTGAAATGCTTAACCTACAGATTCTTCATATTGTAACACCACATACACATACTTCCTTAAAACCCTTCTGCTGAAAGACAAAGAACATTTTTTTCTTTTAGCCAAACCAATTATACTGACGATTTTTAACTACTGTTGGAATTACACTAAGATTTCTATCAAATTGAACGTATCTAAATAACCTGGGTTTGGTTTTGAATTAAGGAAGCATCACTGCCAAAGCAGTATCTATAATGCTTTCATAAGTTTTATGAAATCCCTGGAACAACTTGTGACAAACAAAATAAAACACTACGTATTTTAGAAACTTAGCTGCTTCTCAAAATGCTGGAAATGTTTAAAATACAGCTTTCTGGCAAAACCTTCCCTCAATGCTAACTGCAGACCTGGGATATTCTCTGCAGAAAAGGAACATCCTTTATTATATTAAGCACAGAAACCCTCCTGCACTACGTCAACAAACTCAGTGCTCGGCCATAACGTCATTATCTCATTTGAGTACCAACATCTTTATGAGAAGTTATTAGCATCTTCCATTCATGTTTGTAATATTAATTGAAGTTTAACATCGGAAGGTTATGATCCTTCCAAACGGACAGTCAGATTTCATAACTAAGTGGATATTTTTCCTTAGAAATAATAAAGTATAACCACTATATCTCTAAAACAGACTTAATTCTCTGGCCGTCCTCTCTCAATACAAACCATTGAATTGTCGCATTTTTAAGATACTGGGTTTTCAAGAGTCCTTCCCACTCTACACCAACCTCTTCAGTAACTACAAGCAGCAGCTTCAGGAAATGTAATTATTGAACTGCCTTGTATGTTTTGTAACTTGAACCAAAGAGCTCTGGTCATCTAAATTCCCCCTAACCATTTCTTTACCATGAGAAAGCCTTCTAATTGAGCCACTAAAAATAGGAAGTCTCTCTCATTAAAAGGTAGACCACACAACAGAAAAGGGACAACACAGATGCTGAATTTGATTACAGTTATAGCATACTATTAATTTTCAAGTCTTGTAGGTTTTGTTTATTTTTTTTAATCAAGTCTGTTAAACTTATGCTATTTCTCCACTAGTCAGTATTTCTTTCATTATTTATAAGTTTCTTTGATTTAAAAAGATAGACCAGACTGGGATAGCCAACAAGGGGCATACGGAAAGTCATGTGTTAAGAAAATAAACTGAAGACAGTATCACTAAGGTCGTCTTTGCAATACAATCACAAAAGACACTAAACTTCAGCTTTCATGTGTTAATTTGTTGCTATAAAAGGGATTAATCAGCTAGTATTAGTACTAGTAAAGAACATTATAAAGACAAGTCTGTGATATTTGTAGATGTGTCTACAGCTACTAAGTAATTGTCACTCTCGACACAACTAGTGCAGTCAGTGCAATGCTCAGGACAAGCATGCTTAGACTGTGGGCAGCTCAAATTAATACCTGTCTGCAAAATATCACCTAAATTTACAGTATTTTCCTTGGTCTTAGCATGTTTTTGTCCTGCAGGCTTTCAGCTGCCACAGGAAAGAGGACCTTGTAACATCTATAAGAAACAGAGCTATGAAGTCAGGTTTTATGTCTGCAAACACCTTACTGCCTTGACAACTTCATCAAGTGTGTACCTTCTCAGAAGTTATAGTTCAATTTACAGTCCAGCTCTTCAGAAACACGCATCACCATCTTGACTTTGCAGCTTTTTCCACAACTGAACTAGATACACCCCGAGAGCTATGCAAGCGTACCACACTCCAAGCAGCTTTCTGTATTCATCTGACCATTCTGATGGGTGGTTAGCGGCATTCAAGCTTCTTCCCCTTAGCAAACTGTTTCTCTTGCCACAGCTGCCTTTCTCAGCACGTTCAATACATAAGGCAAACACATCTATGCAAACATCGTCGCCTTTTGACATCTCACTCACTCACATGCCAGTACCTCAAGGACCTCTGGATGTTGTGTGTTGCAAATTGTGTGTTGCACAATAGGTTATTGTCAAATGAACTTCAGCCCAATCAGCAAAGTACAAAAAGGCTCATGCTCTTTTATACCTATATCAAGACACTGGCAAACATGGAAGATCACTGTGCATCAGGCTGAGGTGTTGTAATCAATGCATGCTACAAATTAAACTCACCGTGCCCAAAATTCCTGTGCTCTGGTTTTGTTGTCACTCTACCTTTCAGGTTGTTCTCCCATTTGCTAAATCCTCATGACAGTAGAATTTTGACACTAGTGCTTTCCAGGCTTCTGGCTTTTGAGAGGGCAATAGTCCTTTCAAAATGTAAAAGAGCTTGAATTTACAAAAATAAAAGGCTTGAAAAATACTATTTTCTACAGCCCAAAGAGCAGCTTTTTGACATAATATGGTACAGTCTTTTAAAACGTTATGTTTGACCAAAGTACTCAGTAACATGACATAGACATAATTTTTTAAATTGGCAACATATCTTAGATCACAGAATACTTCATTTTCTTCAAAGTCCACAGACAAAAAGGAAGAGCTGTTAATTCTACAGCAACATTTATTAAAGAAAAACAAACAACCTTCTGGTGTTTTGCCTCAAAATGACCATAATTAGAATGCTTTGGAATAGAAAAGCTCACATGTCAAAAGCTCTTCTCTGAAATAATAGAATACTTAAAAGAGACAAAACCACCTCAGCTTTTATCCAAATAGCAGGTACTGCTTTCATTTCCTTGCAAGCAACTGCTAATGCCCTACAGCAGCAGCTACAACGCCTACAACTCTACTTTGGGGCAGCATCTTATAACTAATGATGTGTTGATATGTTGACTGACAACCAAATAAAGCTCACGATTCTGTGACAATTTTATTACTTCTTCGCTTACAGACTAACAGGCTGGTTGGTCAGACCAGCAGCTCAGTCCTCATGCACGTTTTTCACTCTGAAGTGACTACCACTTCGGGGGGGATGTGTGTGGAATATCTGTTCATCTCCCTGCAGCCTCAGACTGCGGAAAAGTAAAGCAAGGCTATTTTCTCATGAACATCAAGTTTAAACTTCTGTTGACACTGATCCAAAATGATCACAAGAAAGGAGAAACATATACTCTTTCAATGGCGATGAACAGACGCAATGAAAATCAGACACTTATTTTATCTAGTTCGCATGGCACCATGAGGTTGGACTTCGTACGTTAGCTTATATGTAGCCATTAAGGAAGGGAGAGTTACGCTGGAAAAGCAAGTTGTACATACCATGCAAACCTGAGGAAATGCCAGTATATCTCCTCTCATCAGCTGTCATCCACAACTTCAACTCTAGCACAAAGCTAGAGAACATCAGTAGCTTTTTCAGCATCAGTATCCAACAAAAAATGCTAAATTTATCCTCTAACTTTACCATCACACAACAACAAATCATCTGTTTTGCATAATTACACACAAGAGTAGTTTAAAGACTACAAGAGAGTCTGTGACAGCTCCAAAAGCAAGTAACATCACCCAGAAACGCAAAGGCAAGATATCTAATCAGCGAGGTCAGGAAAAACTTATCTGACAAGATTATAGTCAGATTGTAAAGTGACTCCAGGTATAAACAGAGGACATCATCGTGTGCCTCAGGGATCTTCAGACACACTTTACAGCTTTGCTCTAGCTAGAATATTTAACCTGAAATTTAATATAGCAAAGGAAAACGCAACATAGCAATAAAAAGATCTTTAATTTTTCTGAAAGGTTTTTCAGCCCAGAAATTACCGCAGTTGAAAACTGAACAGAACATGTAATGTTTTAAATGCTTAAACTTGTCTTCTGACGATCTGCTTATATTTTAACACAGTTAAGCATGTTATGTCTTAAATTTGATTATTTTTTTTCTGTGCTGAGAGACTTTTTGGCTTTAGGAAGAGGTACCAAGAAATGATTCCCACCCACTTTTAGAAATGCATAGAGGTTCCTTTCAGCAGAGCCCCTGCCTGCGTCCCGTCGCAGTCCCCGGTACGCCACTCCGCTCTCTCTGTGGGGGCAGTACGCCACGAACCAGCTCCGCACACGCTTTGAAAAGAAAGGTGCTTGAACACAGCAGTTGTCTGGGAAAATGAAAAATTCCTCAGTAGTACCTTCTATTTCATCCTTAGGAAAAACCCATAATAAAAACAATGTTTTGCACGTGCATTTTATACAGTCGTGCCCTGGCTTAATTCTACCACAGGGATGCCCTGGAGTATTCATCCCTCACCTGCCCCTGGCAGGTGCCCATCAGGCAGGTAGCCACAATTCCCGTGTGAACCCAACCCAAGGGCACGATCCAACAAGCCATTCTAGAGCTCCCAGTGCCAAGTTGTAAAGAATCACACCTCCCAGCTTCTATTGTGGGCATTCGGTGACAGCTCTGTATGCAGTATCACATAGCCTATCTCAGGCTTGGATGCCAAAGCGACAAAGTTTTATAGTGGCAGCAACCCCTTGCTAGCTGACTGCTCCACTCTATCATACCGCCCCGTGTTTTCCATAAAGGTTTCAGCCAATATATTTACCATTTAATCTAAGGCTTCGTCCAAATTTTCAAAGCTGAAAATACAATTTAGAAAAGAAAATATAAATGGTGTTTATATGGGGGTGGGGAAGGGAAGGGAGTGTTTGTGTGGGATTATTTTGTAATATCTGCTTACAGATTCAGATACATCAGAATAGCTGCTGGAGAACAGGAGCATTAATGAAAGGATGGTTTCCATGGAGAACAAAAAAGGTCAAATCATAATTTATTGATAAGAATTCAACTCTATCAGTTGAGACTGATACACTCTTAAAAATAGTAAAAAACCTGGCATCTATGTCAATTGTTTACACTGCCTATAATTTGTAGCTTGAAGGCAAAATCTCAGGTAAAAGCTGTCACGGAAATATATTTTTATTGCAAAGGAGAAGTTGATGAGAAGATAAAGCAGCTGAAAAATACCTAAAGGAGAGCTACGTGTCATGCACTCATGGGGTGAGGTGTGCACGTAGAATTTCATTTCTGTAATTAAATGTCAGGTTACAAAAAGCAAGAATATAATTAGTTCAGCATAATTTAGTGCCATTCAGATGGAACTGGAGCCTTGTGTACTCACCAAACAATTTGTACTAAAACAACACAAGCTGTTCAAACAAATTGACATTTTTAATTCCTACTTAGAGCAGACCTTTATTATCAGTTTCTGAGATAGGATGTTTATTATGAATACAAAAATCTTTCAAAATACTTTGGGAAGAATGAATCTAGAAAATTCCAGAGATATTTATCAGAAAATAATCAAGTCAAGATAACACTGCAATAATATGCACCCAGTTATTAGGATCACCTAAAGACAGGTAACACTACCTGGAAAAAAAGGCAATAGAATTCTGACCATACTGATAATTTTACTGAGTTACACAAAACCTTCTGCACTGAAAAGAGATTTGGGTATTCCTCCATATGGAGGTATGGAGGTAGAAAATATAAGGGAAATCTGCGGGTATTGATATTGTTCCAAATACCTCCCTGTTTGCATTATTAAAACATCCTTCCCTCTAAGCCACTCAAAACCAGAACTTTTTCAACATTTAAGTCCTAAGTATTTCATACCAATACTTGTAATGAATAGGAGATAATTGTATAAGCATCCTTCTGTTCACAGGAGAGGTACTCCGTACCAGTGGTCTTGAAATTCATCAATATCTGAAATCTTTACTCTAGAAACAAACCCTCATCTCCAGGGGTAAGGATTCAGAAAAGAAAAAAACCCCAACCCAAGCTTCAGGATCCACTCCTACAAAAGTGAGAATTTGGTTTATCATTCCAAACTGTTATCAAGTTAGCATTTAACTGTTTCTAACTTTACTCAAAGCATTTCTGCATAAGAATATATTCCAACATTTGCACTGATCCTACCTTAACGAAAAATAATCTTATTCTTCACCACAGTCAAAACAAGTAATCCTGCATTTTACACATTTATCACTGATTATATTCGGAATCTGAATCATGTTGCTGCCTAGCCTTAATCTTGTTTAAGGAAAGATTAACCTTTCTTGACTCTTCACCACAGAATCAACTCTTGAGAATTACAATGTGAGAAAGGACACGTGACACTCAGGTATCCTGTCTCGCTAAAACACATTTCCAATTACTCTTACGTTACCTGTATTGGACTATATAAACTATTTACAAGAGAGAATTTCTGTATTTCATTATGTTCCAATTAGAATATATCAAAGGATGTGTCAGAACAGTGAGTTTCTTGTACAGGTTCTATACAAGACAGAAGATGTTTTGATTGCAGAATACAAAGGAATTACCTCACCTGTACAGTAAGGGAAGATGCTTAAACATCCTTGTAGCTGAGTAACCAAGCTGGTGAAACCTGGCTAAAAAGTTAAAATAATTGAAAATGCCTCTATAGAAAATGAGCAACACTGACAGTGAACATGACTTAGCTGAATCAAGAAGAGTACTGTTCCCTTCCAGAATGATATTCCTGAGGGAGTCATTTGAAATGAGGCTTTCTGACCAGTTCTTGGGTCCCACATATATTCATATCGTTGGAATAACCCACAAAGTTTCTTAAGCTTCCTACTTCAAACCTGAGGTTCATTTTTCTATTTTAAGTATCTACATGGGGGAGCGGTGCAGAGGAGTGTTGATAGCTTGAAGCTGGTTACGCAAGCATATTAATAAAAGGGGAGGAATTCTTCCGGAAAACAGTTCATGCACAGATATCATAGCCTTGAACTTACAGGAAACCCATAACCATTGAAGAGAAGTGTTACAGAGAGACACCACCAATCCGAACGTGAAATTGTATCCCGCTACCCATACAGCTTGCTCAGACAATTTCACATTACAGGAAGGAACTGGTAAACCACGTAGTGTTAAATGCGTGAACATCAGCTTCCTCCTCACTCACTTCTCCTATGAAGGAATCACAGCAGCAGTATAAAACTCTTCATTTTGTATATAACGCAGACACTGAACACTAGGGCTTTGCAAAAATAATTAAGAAACCTCTTCTTCAGAGCTGCACGTAGCACTTGCAGCCTGCAGAGGTTAAGCTATATATCCACATGCTTAAAAGTGACTTAGCAAAAGGCGCCTAAACACACACATGCAAAGTAAGGTAACCAGTTGTGTTTTGGGCTCCCTCTCTGCCAAATACTTTCTTAAACTAATATTGATATTTTAACCACAGCTCAAATTCTCTGACTGAAGTAAATATGCCTTTATAGTGGATTGCTTTTTCTGGACACTTGCCACTCCAGTCATTATCCTTCGTTAATGACAGAAACGGGACTTGCCCTTGTCAAGAAAATCCTTAAGAACACACATTCTGTTTTTTCTTTTTTTGAATGTAGAATATGAAAAACATTAACTTACTGAACTATACACAGCAAATATTCCTTTAAAAATTAAACATTTTAACTTCTTAGTGCAATTAATTCTCATCTCCAGGTCTTTTTAAAGCATTATTCTTATATGTCCTTGAATTCCGGCTTTATTTCATCTCTCCAGAGCTACCAAGGAGCAGATCTTGTCAGATAGTTATTTGATTTGTCCTGCTCCAGTGAGTGAAATGCATTATACCACTGTCTCTACAGCGCCAGGTGAAATGACACGTTTCTTACACGTTATAAAACTGCACACAGCCTCTAAGGTGCCTTTATATACAGACACTCACTGGGATTCCTTCTTCTCAACTTGAGCATTTGCCTTAAAAACTTATTATAAATAAAACTTCATTAGTCTAACTATAAACATAATATTATAAGTATAATATAAAGACCCATTGTTTGTCTGTGGGTTTTTGGGTTTTGTGTTTTTTTTTTCTTAATATAGCTCTTTGTTCATAAACAAGAGTATGCCAACTTTACTAACTGTACCCAAACTGCGATCGCCAATGCAATCATTTCATCTCCAGTAATTCAGACTGAGATACAATCACAGCTCATGCGAGGAGACATCCTAACTATGCATCAGCAAAGAAAATCAAAGAGATCATGTCCCTGGAGGGATTTAAAAGTCATGTGGATGTGGTGCTTGGGAACATGGTTTAGTGGTGGATGTGGCAGTGCTGGGTTAACGGTTGGACTTGATGATCTTAAAGGTCTTTTCCAACTTAAAAGATTCTATGATTCTATGACTAGAAGCAAGTCATGGTGATGCCAAGACAATCACACCAGCTGTTAGTCAAATCTTGAAGGACCACTGCTCTTCAGTAGCTGTTATTACAGCTTAACATTAAAAAGCCTAAAAGTGAGTAACAGTTTTTCCCTCAGAGAACAGCACAAAACAATACCTCATTCTTAACTATCCTAAGTAGTTAAAAGAAGTCTACTGCTATTTATTTAAAGACAAATTGTAACATCATCTGTTTCCAATAATCTCTCACTGGTTTTTATTATTAAAATTGGTTGACAAAGCTATGTCAGAAGCAGTTCCTATGACAATCATTACAAATAACAGAGTTGTGAAGAGCACACGCTAAACCCTGGATGGAAGATAAATTCTTCTTCCAGTTCTGCCATGTCTCTATGACACAGAGGCAAGTCCACTCACTTGTGTTCATTTTAATTACTCAGTATTTATCTTTTCTCTTTGGACAGTACTTTCCTATGAGTGTACGTAACACCTGGCAAGAAAATCAAACCGTCATGTACTATGGTTTGAGACCAAGAGGTATCTCCCAAGTGACAGCAGTTAACTGTCGCAGGTATTTGAATAGGTTTGCAAAGTTGTAGGTAGTTCAAACAAATTGCTGAAGGGGATCTGCAGTTGGAAAAATCCACACACAGAAGTTCCACAATGTTTTCAAAATTTGTTTGCAAGTAGACACAAACCCTGAATTTCCATTCTTTTTAAAACTCCATCAAGATTCAGAATCTTCATGGAGTTCACTGACAACACATTAAAAAGGGAGGAGAATAAAGATCAAACTTTGCAATTCATACTTACTAGCTCATTGCTCAGTTAATTTTCAAAAAATGTGTATTTGAAGACCAATTAATGCACAGATCCTTAAAAGTGTTCATAAATAGGAGCATCTCTAACTATAACAGGCGAGATAAAAAACATTAGGAAAATACATGCAGCACAGGGCTTGGGTGGGAGATAGTCATGCAGAGATTATTTTCCATTGTGGCTTTTTGGGTTTGGTGAGGGGATTCTGTGTTGGCTTTTGTATTGTTTTAATCTGAATTGACTGTTGTAAACACAGTATTGGGTAAGACAAGTCAGTAGCCGCTTCTGTTCCTATTGTTCCTAAAATAATCATTAGAAATAATGCAATCTTTTGTAAATTGCTAACTTCCATTTTGAAAAGGATGTGGACGAATTTAATAAGACTCATACGTGTATCGCTCCCTCCCTTACCTTTTGCTCCCTTCCACTCTTTCCCTCATAACTTACACTGAAGTGAAAAAACCTCAGAGTACTTCTATGTTTTTGTTCATTCGATTACAATTCAAATTTCAAAGACACCAAATGACAGTATTACATTCACAGCCCTCTGAGGAAAGAAAAAGCAGTTATTGAAACTATTCATATATAAGTATAGAATTTCACTTAACTCAGCAAGCAGCCAAGCAATAGTTCAACACACAGAAATGACTTAAATTCAAGTCCTGTTCTGCATATCAGGTGGCCAGAACTTCCGCTACACAGAAAACAGTCATTACGCAAACTGCTGTTGTAGGAAAGCACTGCCTTCTGAATATCCAAACTTCCTAAATTCCATGCTGTATTTTCAGATCTCATTACCCAAAGAACATCAGTCTCCATCTTAGAGACCTAAACCAGTAAATTAAGGGATGACCGATTATTTTTTTATTTACATTTGTTTTATCTGCAAAGAGGAACCAGAACCAAGCTGCTCTTTAACAAAAAAAGTTTAAATAAAGATTCTATAAAACAACTTAACAAAAAAGTAGGATGTTATCAAATGGTTCTATTTGTGAAACAACAAAAACAACCCAGCAATGGGGTCTTGGATGAAATTACAAATTCAGTTCCAAACAAGTGCTGATTGCGATAATGGTCACTCCTGCCTACTTCCTAAGTGCAAGAGTTGGTTTCTCAGTCACAGATTCTCATGACCTAATTTTCAAGGGGACTTTCTCCCAGCTCTGACCTATACCTGAGTTCATCTTTGAAGGAGTGCCAGGTTTTTAATTTCACTATTGACTTGCACAAAAGGAAGAATTTTCATTATGGTTGAACTGACTCTGCAAAATCTTTTGAAATATCTGAGAACTAATCTTATTACTGAATTTATGGAATTCTGTAATAATTGTATTTATAGAAAAAGGGTAGCTTCACATTGATAAATATTTAGAAATGTAAAAATTAGTTATGTGCATTCACAACCCATATCTGACTTTACAATTCAAATCTGTGAGGTACCACAGACACAACTTTTGAAATATTAACAAGACTAAACAAATAAAAAATTCAAAAAAATACAAACTCAAATTCAAATACACCCATTGCCTGATAATAGTAAAAAAGGTTTGCTGGAGCACTTACATGCCGTAAGCTGTTCTTCATGCTCCAGTGATTCATCCAAGGACAGGGAGGTTTTACACGTCAATGTTTCAGGTATCATATAATCCAACAACTAACGTAAATTGAATACAATCAACTAAAGTGGCTGGTGTTCATTTTCGCTTGTGTGAGGTTATACAGAAAGGTCCCAATCTTCTTAATGGGACTTTTCGGCACAGCTAAGCACACCAGCGGCTAATACTGGCTAGGAGCTGATACGACAGCAAATGGAAGAGTGAATTTCTCTCCCCAAAGAACACAAAGAATAAAAAAACAGAATCAGAAGGAAAGAAAAGCCCAGAGGAACTAGCTGCTTATTACAACAAATACAATGAATATTGGTCTCCCAAATACTACGTATGCTGCAAAATTCACTGATAAAACTGCTTGCCTACGTACGTCCAGATAACACAAGGTTTGAAGATTCAGAACCCCCAACCCTAAAGTAGTTCAATATACACCCCCCCCTTCACAGCTCTGCTCTTAGAAAACAAACAAATCACCACATCCCCTCCCTGCAACCCACCCCATCCCCTCCGTGTCTTCATTCCGTTTGCTAGGGGATGTGTAATCTTCTCAAACCTTGAATTCTGCTAAGCCACGTCCAGCAACTCTCCTGACTGGCACAGAGCAGAACTGGCAACAGCAAGCTGGTGGGCACTGGGCTGCTCCTGCTAATTGGGTAAGAACTTGGCAATTTTCTCACTACTGTGGTATACCCCAAGTGTATGAAAGGAGCAGCAGGAGCAATCTTTTGTGGTTGAAAAAAAAAGAAAAAGATTTAACTATTTACATGACAGCAGCTCCTGCTGACAAGCAAAACTGCTATTTATTTGCAGAAATTACCCATACCTAAACCAAGAAGCTTATATTTACCTTAACAGGTATTATTTTACAGACTTGTTTCAACTACTTTGCTGTTCACGTAATAAATCTTTGAGAATTAAGATCTACTGCATCTGCAATTTAACTATTCTCTGTTATTTCTTATATTTGAAGCAGGATTTCTGACACGTCTATATTTTGCAGCTCTGAAATTGCAGTGTATTTGTGACTACAGCTTTACACGTAGGTTACACAGCTGCCCTGAGAAACAGAAATTAAGCAAGTAGCTGCAGTTACTACCTGTGATTAGACAGCCAAGAGCAACACATTTCACTTCATGGGATCAGCCACCCTTTTTTAGCAGATGTTTTAAGACTGAAACATTGCAACAACATCTCAAATGCTGAAGTCAGACTCTGGGATTTTTTTATTTTTTTTTCCCTTCCCCTCCTAGACGCAAAGAGGAGGCACAAACACATCCTGTCCTCAGGCAGATTCTGGAGCACATAAAAATAAACAGCTTGAGCACCACATTTACCTTCCAAATAAATACCTCTACTCTCTTTATTTGGGAAAGGCTTTTATGAAGTCAAAAGGTGACAGAAGTAGCAGCTTTTGTACAGGAAAGAAGGTGCACCAAACTGAGAGCTTTTAAAAATAGTCAAGACAAAATACACTCAGGTTTTTCTGCTCTCCATAATCAGCAAAAGTTCGTGTGTCTTTAAACACAGTTATTTTGTGTGTAATCAGACACTTTTGTCCAAATGTTACAATTATCATTGATTTGCTCTGAGCTGCTAAATTATTCGTCCCGTAATAGGCGATTTTACAATTACAAACTGTTGATCTATAGAAAAAAAGTAAGGCTAACAACACAAAGGAATTCAGTTTTTAACATACTCTGTACTTCAAGAGAATGAAAAGTACATCGAATATTTATTCTTCTAAATTCTCATATAGTTAATACAGACAAATTTAACAGCTGGCTTCCTGCCTAAATAAGTACAAAAAAATTGTTTGGGTTATTTGGCTAACTGGATTTTAAAAAGCCCAGAAGAAAAACATACATAGGTTTCCAACAGCAAATATTCGGAATATTTACATTACATGGCTCCATGTCCCTACTCACCTCCTCAGGAATGGTCATTAACCTACCGTTTCCACTTTAACTACCCCTGGATGCCACTATTTTATACCCATCTCTGCACTTTGCTGGCTTTGAACAGGAGTCATTTTTCTACACAACTGTAGGCATTTGTTCACCACGTTACAGGACAAGCTCGTGCCTCCTCTCTGTCCAGCTGGCAGAAGAAAGATTTCATTGCCTATAGGCACCTGCAGAAATATTTTCTAACCATGTGAAACTTGTACTGTTTTATCTGAATACTTCCCTCTTTAAATTTAGGCACAAATACAATCTGTCAGCTATTTAAAAAGGGCATATAAGGCTAAGTGTGGGTCACTGATTAGTGGCATAGACAAAATTCATTCTTAGCTGTCCCTCTGATACTTCTGCAAACAAGCGAGAAGCTGAAGAACCAGACTTTAAAGTCCGTCTGCCTTTTTAGGATAAGAAAAACCAAACAAACAGCTGTACACTTTTCTATTTAAAGACTGACTGAAGCCTTCTGCATCACAAGTTCACTAATGGCGTAAATCCACTCTGAAGGAAAGCTGATGAGCAGTCCTCCTCCTAAAATGACAGTCAGAGATTTAATCTCAGCTCCTTTTTAAGTTTATATTTACCTCTCTATTTTGCTACATAATCTCTTTTCACAGCAAGCTAAGAGGGTTTTTTTATCACACAATCTGTAAAATGCAGTGATTACCAATGTATTCTTCTATCGGATGAAATTACAATAACAAAATCATTTGGGGGAAAAAAATCAGAGCAATCAAATAGCACATTGCATATAGAATCTGTTTGATACAGATACATGAATTCTACAGATAATATAGAGAACTGACCCATGAAAATAATTTTACACCAAATAACATGATAATTCATCTGGTCACAGATTACTTAAAAATTAAGCAGTGAAAGTAAATGTTGCACATTCTGCTATGGAAAAGTGAGCTACTATGGTAACTGCACCTTTGACTTAGCGTTGTTGTAGTAGTCAATGTATGCTTTATCTTGGAGTCCAAATTAAACATCAGGGGGAAAAAAAAAAACAACCAACAAATATTACAGCCAAGTCAAAGTTAGGATAAACAACACTTATAATGGAAATACGGAGATAACTTATATACCCAATTGAAAATACGTATTTCCTCCTTCTGAAAGACATCAGGCCTTACATCTTAACAGCAAGAGGCTCCGTGACAGAACAGCACTTCTCCTATATAAATATTTTCCCGTTTTCACATTTATATTTGAAAATATTTATAAAAACAGCTTAGCTCTAAGCTGTTAGTAACCAATATTCTAATACTTCTAACACTATATAAGAAATTCTTCTTTTTAGTTTTGCAGTTTTAAACAATGCTGAAGCTATTTTAAATTTTCAGAGCAATAGAGATTGATCCTTTAATCAGTCTGTTCGAACAAACTCGCATCTATCTCTCTACCATTTTGCAAAGCTCAATGTTTTAAAGCTCTCTTCACAAACAGCCCAACATACTTCAGACTCCAGCAATACTTCAGACACATCCAGTGAGCCTCCACTCAAAAGTCACCACCTCACTCCACACTTGAGTTGTGCAGCTTGAAGGAGTACCATGTGCCCTTGGAGACTAAAATCTTGGCCCTAAATGTTGCAGCCACAGACGTGAAACACAACTGAGACAGAAACGCTCCGTAGGGGCTCCTAACCATCCACGTGCAGTGAGCCCTACAAGCCACAGCCAGGCAAGGAAAGTTCTACACAAAACCCACCTCTCCTGCTCAGTGTCATTCATTAGCCAAACTCCTGATGGATTTCCAGAGATTTTTCCCACATTTAACCAATACTGCCAGTTACTTTAGCTCTAACACTACATCTACTGACAACTATTTTCATATCTGCTGCAACAGTTCTGCTTCACAAGATTTTCCCAACGTAGACTGACAAACAGCATCACATGGCTCATTCTCATTACCCGAACACATCGAAACAGACAACAAAAACTATGAGCTTACTAAACTCTAATTTCACAGAACATTTACTGAGACATAGGGCATCAGCTCACACGCCTATCTTTGCTAGCAAGAAGACAACCGGGAAGAAAAACAAAAAAAACCTAAAGTGACAAGGAATTGACAAACTCATGCATTTTATTCAAAGGTAGCCAAAAGACTTCCAAAGCTTGGAATGAGGATCTTAGCTCAGCCTCTCAGAGAAAACAACCGACTGACCCAGACTGGGAACGGCACGTTACCTGCGTACACAAATGCTAGCACTAGAGCAGTGTACAACAGCAAAACCAGATATGCTTTGCTATTAGAACAGCATTATCTCACCTCTGACAACACAAGCCTTGCCCGTCAGGAGCTAAGACAGTTCTGTACAGATAAATTTCTGGAACATTAGCTTCTACTCTTCCAGTATGTTAATTGCCAGAAGACAGACCACACAGATCACAAAATGCAGTTGGACAGTTTTATAACTGTGCTAAATTTTGACAGGGACAATAAGTTCCCATATTTATGCATTTGCTTTATGATTTGATTTGTGCTGTTAAACCGTTGCCAAAGACAAGCCTGCTACATCCATCTTCTCATTCCTCCTTAATACCTTCAGGGACCCCAAGAACCAAGTCATCTTCAAAACACGCATGAGTACTTTACATATGGAGATCTTCAAAGGCAGAAGACTTCTTACCATATTCTTTGCACAACTTTCAGCAGTTGTACATTTCCTTTTCACGGCTGAGTTGATGACAGGGACCAACATGCCAGTTTTTCCAGGCACAGAAATATACTGAAAAGCGCGCTCACATCGTTCACGCGGTTGTTATAGACCTAACTCTTCTTCCTATGTGAGATCAAAATATTTCACACACAGCACTACATGAACACAATGTAATTAAAAACTTAAAGTCCTCGTGTACGCCAATCATTACGGCATGCATACATTTAAACTACAAATCACTTTTACACATCTGGGCATTTATATGTTTTCATCTTCTTTTAACAATGGAGAAAACTTGAAGCTATATTGCCAGGTGGGTCTGTTAGCTCTCCATCCTTTGAAGGTAGTCCCACAATTCCTACCTGTTCTTCCCTTCACCCCAAAAAATTTGTCAGAAGCACCAGTATATTTTATCATTGGTTACACTGGAACATATTCATCACCACAGCGTAGCACTGCCTCATCCTCTGACACCAGTATTATGCAGCTAGAAGTTCTTGCAGTGACCTCTTAATCCCTCCGTTAAGATTTGTTCTCAAACACCTTTCAGATCCTGCCTATCACACTGGGCGGGAGGAGGACACTGCAGACAATACAGAACAGATCTGCATTTTATGCTTATCAATTCTATTCATCCTTTAGCAATGAGACATGCCCAAAATCCACAGTCTCCTGCCGAACCATAGACTCCGATGTCACCACAGGTGAACAACTTTATTTCATAGCAGCTCCAGGCTATCACTTCTAGTTTAACTACTTGTTAGTGAAAAGATTCTTGTTTAGGAAATCCATGTTTTTCTTGAGACAACACATGAATGAATCGCAACCACTAACAACAGCCTACTGGACTGCTGATAGTACTTCAGCCTAATCTTGAAAAAAATATTGTATGAACAGCACCATAGGTTCATTCTGAATACTTTCTATATATTACTTATACCTCCACAAGTTTGGGGGGTTTTCATGTAACATAAATGCATTGGTATTATCACTGCAAAGACTTAGAGTGTGTCCTCTAGCCAAATGCTTCCTCCTTCATGCAAGCTCTCAAATGGTCAGCAAATGGTCCCTCGTTTAAAACTGGGGCTGCAGCAAACAAAATTCTGAGCTTCCACAGCAGATACTGGGCTCTGTGTTACGAGTCACAGATGATACCGCTGCTTCTCATTGCTCTGGCAGAGAGGTGGGGGAAGGACGGCTCTATGTGGGAAAGGACTCTAAGACCTAGACAGCATTTGGCATAAAGGTCTGCAAACCTCTGCTCATTTACAGTACAATTCCTGAAACATTAAACAATAAGTGCTCTGCAATTGCTAAAGAAATAGGCCTGATAGATTAATTCAAACAATCAGATTAATACAGCAAAATATAATTACTGACATGTAAATTGCAGGGACTCACTTTTAGGGTAAGTTTTCTGTAACCTTCACATGAGTAAAGAATATGGAATTGTATTTACCGAAGGTTGAAACGTAAGGAAATGAAAAATCAGAAAGATCAACTGGAAATGTCATTAGTATTGTGAGGGGAGGGAACAAGAAATAAAGAAGAGCAGTCATCAGAAAATAAATCACAGTGCTATGTAAGGCCTGACATACAGGCTCTTTGGAAAGAGTTGGATCAGCATTTCTTCCAGTTGCACTTCTGGTTTAATCAGCCTTCACCATTTCCACTGCCCCCGCCTTGGCTGGCGTGCTAGAAGTACCTGTGCCCATGATCGGGAAACAAGGCTGGGTAACACGAGAGTTAACCCAAGGAAAAGGACCTTTGCCCCCCCCACACCCCCAGTCAGTTCCTCCTTCTGGTAACCCTGCAGAGGAGCAGGTTCCACAATCAGATTGGCATCCTGATGCTCAGTAGCCACAGCCACTAGAAGTTACCACCTAGCACCCAGGCTGAGGTAAGGGCAGCCTGAACGCAGTCATTTAGATGAAAACTTCAGGGCATCTGGAGGTCTGGCATCTCTTTGGGTCTGCACCCACACATTTCATTGTTTTTCAGGGAAGTGATCCAGAAAGAGCTTGCCGAACTCCTTACACAGTGGGTTCCTATGGTGAAATGAGCTGGGACAGTTAAGCCAGTCTATAGCCTGCTCCTGGAGGAATTCAGAAGCACGAGAGAAATGAGGTGAGGGGTAAATGTGGCAAGAACCTGGTGTCAGCCACCACCTGTCTCAGAGACCAGAGGCACAACCTCGCTCTGCTTACACCTTTGCATAGGGCTGTTCCGAGACCCACGGCGCTGTGGGTTGAGAAGCAACCACAGAACTGCAAAACAAAACGCCTCTGTTTACTTAACTGAGGTGAACGAATAAAGAGGTTTGACTTGGAAAACTGCTGTGTCCCAGAACCAGGAAACTTCTCCTTGAGTGCACTCACAAATCGCACTCACAGCAGGTCTGACCAATGCAGCAGGTATTTACAACAGCTTGCCTCACACAAGAAAAATTCAATGCATTTTAGTGTATTGAGAGTAGCTTCAGTTTGACTTTGCTTTTAGCCTACAGTCATAATTAGTGTCCTTGAAGAATACACATCTGAGATTTGTAAAAGAATATTGGTAAAATACTTTTTCCTATTGCCTCAGTATGCCACATGATTTCTTTAGGATTCAGAAAAACCCATTTAAAATCATTTTGGAATCACTAATACATAAATACTACCTGTGTTGTAGGCAAATTTTATAAGACAAAAATTACTGCTGATGTACGAGAAAATTCTTTTAATCCAAAGAAAAGGCAGCTGAATAGCTATTAATTTTTCAGATTTCCTCAATATCTCCAGTTTTTAAATGCACTTGTCCCAGTCCTTCTCTGTCCCTACGCTTTGCTTCCGAAGTCCGTGTCAGCACACTTGACACCAAAAAAAGTAATCTGCTTTTTCGTTGTTTTCTTTTTCTTTACTTTTTCCTTTTTTAAACAAAGTATGGCAACAATTTGATAGCCCAGCAGTGTTATGCCCTCCTGAACCCTGGCAATGACCCAGAGGATTTGCACTCTGCTGCTAATCAGAAGTCTGGCTGTGGCCATTTCCCATGACATAGCTGAAATTCTCCAAAACTTGCCCTCTCAACTTCACTAGCCACACCATACTGAAACTATTTGCTGTATCCTTAGGCTGTCAATCACAACACCCATCCCCGCGCCTCTCTGCTGCAACCGCGCAGCCTCCCATGGCCCGCAGTCTCAGGGCTGCAAACCTTCCACACTTACTGTTGACCTGCAATCAGAAGTAAAAACTCCCTCGGGGACGCAGTTTCTTCTGCAGACCTGCTTTGAAAACTGCAACAGAACTGCAGAAGTAGCAGGTGCTCTTATCCGACTCACAATTAAAAGGAAACCAAACATTTGCTTTTAAAACTTAAACATAAAAAAAAATACTCTGTGCCCATACTTAAATGATTGGGGTTTTTTTAAATTTCTACCTCAAGTTAATAAACTTAAGGGTTGTTTCCATCCAACAGCCTGGCTGCCACTCCAGGCTCAACTAACCTATCAAACATTCTCTTCAGGGGTGCATGACAATGGCTCTGGTTTTTTTTTTTCCTTCTTTTCTATTAATACGAGGAACCGTGGGAATGACACAACTCAATTTCTGATCCAGCCATGTCTTCCTATTCTGCCAGAAAAAGCGGTCAATATTCGTAGCTTTGAAGAAAATTACACAAAAAGTGAAAGTTGCTTAGATCACTCATTTAGGTTTCACCATTTTAAGTTCTTGGTGTTTAACCAAGAAATTCCATGACTTCTTAAGGTAAGGCACAGCTGAACCCTTTGTTTCCAGTCTATGTACCAAAAGAGTATTTAAGCACTGTATAAAGTTAAGATTTACAGCTGATGAAAAACCATCAGTACTTCAGGAAGAGGAACGATCACAATTCAGTCCTTTTAAAATTTACTTATTCTACAACAATTTGAGACAACTCAAGTAGCGTCTGATCTTCCTAACATGCCCATTAAAAAGCAGAAACAGCAATTTTTAAGCCTACGAAAGCTTTCATTCAAAACCTCGCAAGTATCTCAGTAGTTCACTATTTATGTAACATCCCAATAACATAACAATTCGAAGGCAAATGGTAACATCATTGTAACACTTCAATGAAATCTGAAATAGTGTGCGGATTAATAATGTTTTGGCTGTTACACTACACGCTGTTTTCATTAAGCATTACATTTTCTTGAAAAGCAGTGTGAATGTCCATACCAAGAAACAGTTTCCAAGAGCAACTCAGCATTAGCACAACATGAGCAATGGGAACAGCTACAAAAAGAGCCACTAAAACACAAACACGCACGTGAAATAACCGCCACAGAAAGATGTTTGGCTGCCTGTGGTGGTGCAGGCCCCTGGGGCCACTTTGCAGTCCCAACATTGCATTCTTTCCTGTTGTGGGTAGAAGCGCAGTGAGCTCGGTGATCGGGCAGTCCCTAACCGTACCTGAACCTCCTGCCGCCTGGATCGCAGCCTGATCTGGAAGGCGCTGGAATTACTTGACAAGAATTATGCCAAAAGTAAAAAAGCCACACAAAAAACCCCACCGACCAAAGTCAAACATCTTGTGATCCTACAAATATTGAGCCTATATTCCACCCTTTGAGCTCTCAAGGATTGCAGCGGGCTGTAGCCCAGCATCTCCCTCTGGCTGGGACATCTCCCAGGGTAGATGGTGGAAGGATTCAGAAACCATTCGCTGACAGATGTCGATGAAGGAGAAAGGTTCAAAGACCATTTCTCCTCCCAAATGCCAATGAAGGAAAAAGCGAGTAATTTACTACAATCCACAAAGAGGGACAAACCTTGATCATGGGTTAACTTCCATATCCGCGTTTGCATCTGTGTATTTATGGGTACGTGATCTGATTCATAAAATTGTCATTAGTCTCATGCGAACCTTGCCATTTTCAAATCTTTAAGTCCCAAAATTTTGATTATAACAAATTTTCTTGAATCATTTCTTTTAATTGGCTGATAAATTGACTGTCATTAAATCTCACACAAGCCAATCTTGTGATTTACTATAATTGTGTCAATAAATCTTAAATTGCTGTGACTTCAAAATTGTGTAAAATAAATTTGCAACAGATTGTCATAGTTGGCAGGATCCTAAATCACTACTTGGGACACTACCTAAAAAAAAATAATAAAATAAAACATTCACCAACTCTTAACACCAATACTACCTAACAGTAAACTAATCCACACAAAGGTGCTCAGTTAAAAACATCATCCAATTCTTTAGAACACAAGCTGACACTGAGTCTTGCTCACCACATTCCAAAATTCTTTGCCCTTATCTGGTATTTCTTTGCCTTATTACCTGATAATTAGTATTTGCCAACATGACTTTAAAAACCAGTCCAAGACTCAGCTGGTAGTTTCTGAAGCAATAGTTTTTCCATGCAAGGTTTTGGTTTGCCGACGTTATTACCTAACACAGTTAGAAATGCCGGGCAGAACAAGGTGTAGATTCACAGTTGACGGACTGTGCAGACACTCAAACCAAATTCTGTGCAATGACATGCGACCAAAAACTCAAGTATAAACGCACCTCTGCACAAGAGCAGCATGTAAGCCCCAGTTGCTCTTCTGACTCTTAAACTAGGTATATTTGAGCTCTAAACTCTGTCAAAATAAACAACTGTGTTTTTATTTTAAATTGTCTGGATTGGTTTTTTTTTGTTTGGTTGGGTTTGGTTTTTTTGTAACCAGTATCAGTAAAAGTTTTAAAAGGACTACATGTCTTCTCAATGTTTTCTAATGCTTTTTTTTTTTTCCCTTCTATTTTTTGCTATTTTTGCTATTTTTTATTTCAGGCAGTTAAGCAATGCATGCTTTCATATTGGTTTACAGCATGACCCACCAACACGGAGCTGCACTAAATCAGCAGGCGCTACCCCAGATCAGTGACAAGGCAAATTCGCACTACACGGAGCCTCCTACTCGGAAACCCAGCGGGCCCTTGACGTGGCTCCTACTGGCTATTACTTAGTTTGAAGACACCAGAATTGCAATACTAAAATAAAACCACTGCCGCACGATCCTCCTGTGATTGCCTCTTCCAGGCTGTCAGACCCTGAGTCTGGCTACTGGGCTTTTTTTGTATACAGATCACTCTTTTGTCCACCAATATTTTTAAATCCAGGCACAAATGAAATAAAAATTACGTTTTTTCATACCTACATATAATACTAAAAAAAAAAAAAGCCCTTAATTCCCATAAGAAGTCTCTAAACATATTTTTAGTAAGTGACGATAGTTGACAAGATGCCAAAAACTCATTACCTACCCTTTTATTCAAACACTGAAGTACATTCGGGATAATAGAAAGGAAATATGGGCATTGCACTTCAAATACCATTTCTACATTTTCCCTTACAAATTATAAAATGTATGACCCTATGAAACATTAACTGATACTTAAATGTATTATTTTCAACAACCAAAGCTACGTGCTAAAACCTGGGATGCATGGAATCGTGAAGAGAGATACTCGGTACAATAGAGACTCACAAAATTATTCGCAACCCCTTCAAAGTAACCAAGTAAAGAATAATTTAAGAATTAAATAATTAAGGATAATTATGCTATCTGGAATTATTTAAGATAAAAATAACATTGACTACAGTTTCTGAAATAACTAACACTTTCTTTTCAAGAGCCAGCATTCATATACTGACAAAACAACTTGTCTTAAGATCTAACCCAGGTCTGGAACAGGAATGTTGAATTCTGTTATGAATTGTAAGGAGAAAGCAAAAATTTTGTCAACGCAGTAGACTAGTTCAAACCTACTCTCTTGTTAATTGGGTCTTTTTGGGAGTTTCTTGTTTGGGTTGTTTTTTTTTTTAAAAAAAAAAAAAAAAACAAAACAAAACAACAACCACCACCAAAAAACCCAACACCACAAGGCAGTTCACATATATCCACTGAAAAAGCACCGAGTAAGACAGCTTTCAGTCATTCTGACAATTCTGCACTTCTCTGTGGGGAAAAGCACTACAGGGCTGTGAGGTGATGCCTAACTTGAGCCCACGAACATGTAAAATGAGGAGCAAATAAATAATATTAAATTGTATTACTCAACTCACAAACTGACTTTATTACCACTTTACCTCAAGTTTCAAAATATGCACGTTGACAATAATGTCTCCAAAACACCAAAGAATACACTTCAACATTTCTAAACAAGTACATATGATATTAAAGATTAAAGACTCAACAACATTTGTCTCCACAGGATCATCCCAGTTCTGCCACTTCACCATCTCATTTTATATATCGTTCGGGCCTATTTAAATCTGCTCATCTTTTACCTCACTTACCAATCCTGCTTGCGACATGGGCATGAATTTGTAGCAGCTTAAAACATGTCTGAAATTCAGGATAACCTGATGGACATTAAGATAACATCTTCTTTAAACCATCCTCTTAAAACAGATGGGATTTTTATGTAATTTAAATAGATTGCTGACATGGCAGTGACATTACTTTAGAGTCTTTTTGGAAATAAATTTGAGACTTAAATGAAGATCATCAGATTAAAATCAGAAGGAGAACAATCATATTTCCATAGTTGCAACCTGAAATTAATTTAATTTCCTTTAAATTCAAAAGCCATGTTCTTAGATATTATGACGTTGAAACCAGTTTGCCCTTCTCTCAAATTTTACCATTCGATACATACACAAAAATGCCACAGAGCAGAATCGAAAATCTTGGCCAATTCAGTAACGTGTGTTCTGAAAAAAACCAAACAGCCACACTGTTTTCAATAAAGACAATCCAATGCTATTTGAAAATCTGCCTACTCAGGTTATTGATGTAGCCACAAGCACCCAGGCTGCTGCCAGGAACTGAAAGGTGACAAGTTGTGTGAGCAGTACCAACCCCAACATTCTTCTGGGACCTCATGACTTCTCCTGTACAAGGCAGGAAAACATCGGTCCTCCAGAAAAAAAAAACCTGGAAACGTCTGCCCCCAAAAGAACACCTCAAGCCTCCATGCCAAGTTGACTCTGAAAATGCTCTCAGGAAGGAGAAGTCTGAGAACATGATATGAGTCGTCCATACTATACTCCCTTTTTTTCTTTTTGTTTCTTTATTACTTTCTAGGAGAAACTGGGAAGCACCTACATGCATATGTTATATAATAACCCCAACACAACCTACTGTGCAAGTCATTCTGGTTTTACGAGGTGGTTTTAAAGCAGAGCAGAATCAGGTCACATTCAGGAAAGGGATAGAGCAAATAACTTTCTCCCACAATGAGATGTTACAAGTTAAAATGTAAAAATACTGAACACCAAGGCACATTCTACTTGGAAAAGGATACCAAAGCCAACATTACAAGCAGATTTGAACAGCACAATTTAGGACAGGAGATAGCTAAAAATTACTTTCTTTAGCGGCAGTTCATCAATTCTGGCTCCTGCTGACTTTCAAATTTTGTGGGAGTTGAGAACCCTCATCTCACACTCCCGCAAGATCCTGGTGATAAGCGCAATCTCGCACCTCTTAGGCACAGTATCTTCCAGCACCTACAGAAATCCTGGCTACTACATTTAATCTTTAATTTGGAATAGAAGGAGGAAAAGAAAAAAAATGAAAATTAAAGCCTTCACAATCTATTATCCGATCCACAGTAACTGCCAAACCTTGAACCAGCTAAAAGCTTCCAAACCCTTGCATTAAATATTGTAAATAATATACTTAACCACAGAATATTTCAGCTTGTAGGGGAGCTCTGGAGGTCATGTGGTTCAACTTCCCACTTAAAGCATGGCCAGCTTCAAAGTTACATAAGGTTAACATGTTCCATTCTTCCTTAAATAACAGCAGGAAAACAAGGGAAAAATAATCTCTTTCTTCAGGAAAAAGAAACAGATGAGCTTAACGACATAATACTAAATATGAAATCCTTAAAATTTAGACACGAGTGGGGAAAAAAACCCCCACCCTAAACCACCCAGTGACTGCTGATTCAAGACATGTCACCTCTATTTCCATAACTATTCCCCACAACGTGTACAGATGAGATTAGTTGTGTTCTATGGATAGTTACTTGAAAAAAAAAACCCCCAACCCCCCCCCCCCCCCAAAAAAAAAAATCAGTCAAGTATCTAACTGCTGCACAAATCAGTAAGTGCAGCCTCAAGGTGTACAAGAGTATTGTCACTGGCTATTCAACTCAGAACAAGTTTTCAGTGTAGGCACCAACACCTCTAGCACCCCTAGCATTCCTCTAGCATTTGAACACCTCCGAGTAACTCAAAGAACTTGTTTCAGGATGAAAGTCAGATTTCCATAGGTAAAAATTGCTTCCCCAGCATCCTTTCAGGTCGCCTTACTTCAGGGGGATGCCAGGCTGAAAGCCCAAAGAACAGCTTCCTTAGGCATCCCTCCTTCCAAACCAGCATCCAAACACTGGTGTACACTCACACAAGCTATGGAAACTTCCCACTTACTGAACTTGTTTCATTTTTGAGACCAGGCTACAGAGTAATGCTAGAGTCCTAAGGTCTCACTTTTCCATAAGTCCTGGTATGCCCAATGTGCCCCAAAGGAAGAGATAAATCATTTTCCTCTTTTCATTTAATTGTTTTCAAAGAAAGGACTCTACGGAGTGAATTATGAGCAAGAAAAAGCCACACACTGGTAACAAATAAGCCTCAATTTTTGGAGGTATGTAATTCACACTTTCTGTAAAATTGTGTTTATTTACATACAGAATTTACAAACTTTAACTGCAAAGTTTAAAATAATCCAGCCAATGTTTTCGCAAAGTTTGAGGTCAGACATGAGGCTGGTTGTAAGCCACTGCTATCCACTGGCCAGACAATCCGGTGATCGGTTCTTTGTTCGTGCGCTTACTTAAACACAACAAAATTGGTTTACCTCATTAAATCGGAGCCAGAACAAACTGCAGCTGTGAGAGTGTGCGGTGGTCCTCATTTTTAAAAAACAGCAATGCCATTTGGGAAAAAGAGTAACAAGCAGTGAAGAAAAAATAATTCCCTTCAAGCAACTGAAATACCAGTTTTGAAGACAAAATAGTGAAAAACCTGAGGCCAGTAAAAAGAAACATTGTTTTCTTTTGAAGTTCACCACCAACTAGGGCAAGTAGCGTGTTGCGTTCCCCAGGCTTTTGGGAAATTTGTTTCCTGTCGTGTCAGGAAAAGAATACCATTATTGCTACGGTCCCTCCGGAGCCTGTAATTACTGATGCATATAAATTACACTTTATCAAAATACTTGACAAATGTTGCCTTGAAAGTCAAAGCTAAACAATCTACCTGAGCAATGTTAGTCTAATTCTGTGCTCATTATCGAAAGGACTGGTAGAAATGGAAACGCTGTACCACGCACATGTATTTCCCGGTCCCGTAACCAAGAGAACACTGGAGCTTCACTAGACAGCAATTCCTTGAGGCAAGTCATTGCTTGCTGGGCACGGATGTGCCACTGCGTCCTCTCAATAAACCCTGTAAAATGACGTTGCTACATTTCCATGTTTTATTGCAATGCAGAATTCTGGGACTGCCATTGCGAGCGCAGTCGTTGGCAGTCGTATAAGTACTTCATACAGCAGAAGAAATATGAGGCCTCTGGAGTAAAGGAAGGGAAGTTGTTTAAGTGAAGTACCTCCTACTGACCAAGTACCCAGGTCAAATAGCAGGCATTAGAACAGCTGCCACTTCTGGAGAAAAAGCTCAAGTGCTAACAAAAACTTTGCACGATATCCCACCAGCTCTGCTCCCAATAAGGGAATGTAAGGTATGGGCTTAACTGAGCAATTATTGCTAAAAACTAGGAAAGGATGGTATGAGTGCACGTGACTCAAGAAAAGAGTAAAAATCCCATTCTAATACTTTCAAAGATGCAGTTACTATGTGCATACACTAGTTGTAGAAAAGTCAGTTGAGGACTTGGGGACCGATAACATTCTAGTGCACTCAGCAACCTTCTTCGCTTCCAGCGGTACAGAAAACACGTTGAGGCAGGACTGACCCAGCGATGCTTATCAGAACTAACACAATAGGGAGTTCTATCAACGTGGTTGTGCGGTAGGAAACACGGCTACTCTCTCAACAAAAGAAACTAACTGTATAAGCATAACATTTGGTTTCATATTGGATCACAGTTCATTAAGCACTGGCATTGTATCTTGCATGTAAACCACTCAGAACATTAAATTTAACATTCCTTCACATACCAACAGGAATGCAGTAAATCCGTATCAGCTGTTTCCTGAAGAAAAGCTTTCAGAGATATGTCTCTAGTAACAGCCCAGCAGGGAGTTTAACACAGCAAAGCAAAAGATGGGTACTTAATTCAAACTACGCTCTGCTCAATTTTCTCATCGTATATGCATTTTCATTGTAGAAAATCTCAAACTTCAACAGGGGCATTTACTGTATATTTGAGTAATTTCACTAAGGTCCAAAGCAGAATCTAAGGGAAACATACCAAAATCAGCTTGTGGACTTGTGATAACACAAAGCGTTCCAAGGCTTTGTTTTCTGTAGGTTATACTGACTTAAGAAAGAGCAGCTCAAACGCACACCTTGTACAACATCCTCCTTTCAGTCAGAAGAGTAAGATAATAAAAACCCGTCCTTGCCAATCTGTTCTTGTAGCACCATAACACATTTAATGACTTGCATGAGTTATTTTGTTTCATAAATAGTTTCTACTCTTGTAAGTTTTACAACATAGGCTGCACTTGGGACATGAAACTCCATCAGACCCTAGATCAAATACCTCCTGGTTCAGCTCCACGCTGACCCTTTTGACAGGCATACATACGCCTCAGGCTACAATCCCACGGCTTCTCTCAACTGATTTGAATCATAATGAAATCCTGGATCATTTATGACTGTATTTCAAACGTAACCGTAGCGCATTTAAAAGTAATAGCAGCATTCGTTTTGGTGACCTTTAAGTGTCTGCAATACTTTAAACAGGCATGCCCTATTACCCCTGTGAAACATACTGAGAAGTTCCAGAAGGCCTAGCTTAAGCTTCCCATTGTACACATTACAGACTTCAAGAACAAAACCAAATGAGAATTAAAATAAGTGTTTGGTCTTGCATCATTTTACCCACAATAACCTTAACTCACGGGGCACTCTTGAATACACAATAAATCTCTGCGGGTAAAGCGGAGTTCTGCTGCTGTGAAACAGCAAACAGCAGAGCTAGATGCCAGAAAACTGGTGATGGGAAATGGCCTTTTGTTTCTGAAGTTGCTGATCAAAATCAAGAAGTTGCTGATCAAAATCAAGACTTCATGTGCAGCGCTTGTAATTTAACCCTCATTAGTACCTCTTGAACAATGATCATGTCCCCTCCTTCTACTATCCACTTGCGCACCAAATTAAATTCTCATTATTTGCAATGTATTTCCAAACTATTTGAAGAGACTTTTACAGGACAACGAATGTAAACTAATCTTTAACCTCAGGATGACAGCCTATTATGGAAAGCAATGGAAATATTTACATTATCATTATTATATTTTTCCTGTTGCACAGATGAGATGTCTGTGCTTTGGGTCACCAGTTCAACCTGCTCCTACATTCACCTTGTGTAAGGCAACAGCCTCAAATGTGAAAATAATGCTAAACACGCCTATTCTAATCTCCTGTTCACCAAGAAAATAAAAGTGATATTTATTCTGCATTTTCTCCCAGCTGCAGTAATGAAAATTTACACAAGAATTTGCCACTGCTCATTCTAACTGGGGGCAGGCCTCTAGCAGCTCTGGACCATTTACCAAACTGAGCATTCAGCAAAGCACTTTTCAGCTCCTTTCAACATACAGCCAACGTGGAAAGTGCAAAAAAATATTCGCACATGAATTTGCCAATTAAAATGAAGGTTTTAAACAAGAAAAGCAATATCCATGTAGCAATAAATCATGTGCAAGTACACCATGATGTGCTGACATTTGCAAACTAGCTCTAGCAGGGAGACCAAAAAGCCATTTTAACAAAGCAAATGCAGTCAATCTGATCTGACAAACTTAGAGCGCACACAGTCAGACTAACAGGGTTATTCAGTTTCCAGAAAAGAAACTGCCTACAAACCATCAGGTCATAACACCTACAGTAATAATATACTTGCAGATATTACCCAACTATTCTCTGACTGCAGTCTACACAGTTACTCAATCTTCTGTTGAGTTTAACAGCAGTAGCCCATGGCTTCAGCAGACATAGCCACTGCAGAGGCCACCAGCCACAATGTCTCCCTGGCCTCGCCATCACCACAAGTCAGCCGGAGGAACCAGAATACAGCACTGTAGGGAGCAAAAATGTTTCTGCTAGTGCTAATAGAAGCAAGAGACCAAAGTTCTGAAGACTAATGTAATAAAATTGTAAGCCAATAATGCCCACCCACAATTATTGTATTTTGAGAACTCTAATAGCTCCGTCATGTGAAAGCCATCATAACGAGAAGCTGAGTCACTGTGTTTTTCTCCCTGCTCCCCCCCCCGCCCAGTTTTAACTTGTCACTCTAAACACAGAAGTTGAAGCCTGTTAAAAAGGATGCATTTCAAAATTGGCAGAGCATACATGACCACCCTCAGAAACCATGTCTCCAACTACCTAGGTGATGACTAACCACGGAGTCCTGATGGAGTTGTCTTTGCTGCAACTCACTCAGCGGCAGCATAGTCTGTGGATGTTCAGAAAAGCCTAATTTTCCTAAACATCTCCAGGACGTTCTCAAATATCCTGGTTGTGGAGGAAAGAACAAAATCTGATGGGAATTAATGTCTTACTAGATAAAGTGACTACATGCTGAATTTCATCAATATTCCTCTTTTGATACAAAGAATAAAAATTTAAGAAGCATTAGAAACTATAACAGCCCTGTTGATGTGAAGTCCTGGTCTGGACTTATAGTAAGTTTACAAGGCTCCTATTGGCATTAGTAAAATAAACGAAGCATTTTCCAGTTTGGGATTATGTTGAGCAGGCAAGAATAGTATAATAACGTTCAATATGTTATCTCCAAGACATGTGATTTGAAGCCAGAATAAGTTTGAAAGTGCTTTAAAAAACCCTACATTCAGGAAAACTGACACCCAGCAATGTGGTTAAGGCTACCAAACAACACAGTGGTTAATTAATCACACTAACTGGGAGCCTCCAGATTTGTTGCCACTAGCCAAAAGAGCACATCACCTTTCTAATGGCATAGGGGCAAAGAGTGAAAATGAAAGGCTGAAGTTACTGAGCTAACATGGTAAAACAACTTATTTCCAAAGCAGACTTACACTTCATCTGCATGTATGGTATTTCTTCTGGAAGCATAAGGCAGTTTGTGGCAAAGGATTTTAAGAAGCTCAGTAATAAGATGACCTGATCCCAGAAGCTGGCAATAAATGTCGTCTTAGAAGAAAGACTCCACTAAAACCCAGAAGTAGTTTTTGCAAAAGTTTCTTCTCCAATCATGCCTATTTCCCCCAACAGGGGAAACAAGACATCTGCACAGTATAATTTTAAACAACCAATCTCACACAGGGGAAAAAGTAGCATTGAGGAAAGAGCGTTCTGGCTTTTGGACATGTCTTCATTTGTTTTCTACTCTTGCAATAATAAAAAAAAAAATCTGTTATCCATATTTTTTAAATTTGTTCTTCTGCACTAATTTAGACAAGAATAAATCCTTACTCTCAAAAAACCCTGATGTATTTGTACTAAAAACAATTGCTACATTACATTATTTACAACCAGAGCCAAAGAGAAGATGCAAAATGACTTCAGCTTGATAAACGGTGTAAATGTCATCCAGTTATCTGCAGCACAAGCCTCCGACCTAACGCACATCTTTCTCAAGCCAAAAGTGCACCCTAGAGACCAGCAAACACTTACTGTAATTATTTACTGTCTTCTAAAAAGACCTGCTGTGATCTATACACAGTAAAACTACAATTATTGGATGTGGATAAAACCACAAAAACACACTGTTACAGCCCATGCTATTTTGTCATGGCAACACCATAACTCAAACTCAAGTAACAAGTGGATTGTCAGGATCCTGCTTTAATGTGAAATGATAATGGAGCTCTAAGTCAGCAATCTGTGACATCTTTCTTTCTAGAAAGAGAACAAACAGAAAAATAAAAGAGAGCACTAAGAAAATTTATGGACCAGTTGCTTTTCCAAACACAGCTTCTGATGACACCCCCAAGATAAAAGGCTCTGAATTTGATGAGAACTCATGATCTGATAGTTTGAGCTTTGTAAGGATCAGGCTGGAAAGGAGGGTTTACAAGTGACAGTTCTAGTAAGGCTTTCAGCAGCAGATTCTTGGCAAATCCTACAGATGTGAAACAACTTCCTAGCTACAATAAACATCTTGGCTATAAACACACTCAAAGGAAAGTAGACGTTGGTAAAATCTAGTACACACACTACGCTCACCCAACTCAAACGAGGAGTCACTGACTCAGCTGGGCCCACGGCTGACTGCAGCACAGCGTGCAACAGAGACACAGAGCACTGGGCAGTATGAATCTAGAGGTTAAGTACACCTCTATATTTGTGGTTAACAAGGTCAGCTTCGTAAGTAAAGCAGTAACTAAAAGTTCCAGCTATTCCTACCAGGAATTATCTAAGGAAACTACTTACACAAAATCAAATATACACACTGCACAAACACTAAAATCATAAGGAAGCAGACAAATCAAAAAAAGGGATAAAAATAAAAATAAAACTAAAAGCCAATACAATAAACAACTGAAGAGACTACATAGGCTTTTGGTGTCTAATAAATTTATCATTAAAATTGCTTTTAAGTATGCACATCCAACCAATAATACACATTTCTCACCAGTATCTTCAAAGCGTATGAATTAAAGGATAAAGCATTATTTCTAGGCAGTTTAAATGTGGTTTTAACACCTAGCTCAGGGAGAAAAATTGAGCAATGAAGGTATTAAAGCCAGCAGAAATAATAAAAATTTGCCTGAAAAGTCTTCAGAAGCATTTGTTATGTTCTGTGTGTGTTTCCACATGTGCAGTTTCTTGTTTCTAACCTACCTTTTAAAAATTATCAACAACAAAGGTCAAACATATTCCATTTTTATTGGTGCCCCTACAGGTATCATACTCACATTTACTTATTTGACTGTTTTACAACGATATATGCAGTTTATCAGCCATTAATGTGCACTTATTGCATACTAAACTAGAAAACTTAGATGATCTAATACAGTGCATAACTGTGGTTATAAAAAGCAGATGAGATTCATATCACTGTTTTAAATTATAAACAAAATGGGAGGTACGTATTTTTCTTATTTCAGGAAGAAAACATCTTTTAAAGTAAATTAAATAAAATAAGATAAAACACGATTTCAAGTTTCATTACGAGTGACAGTGAATCAGTGCAAGTTAACAAAGTGCCACGTATCCTCCTCTTTTGTCCGTCCAAAAGCAGCAGTTCTGTACGGAGGCAGATGCCAGGTAATTCCTGATGACCATGAACCTAAAGGAACAGCCTGATGTTCCAGGCTGAGCACACGATTCCCTGGAGCAGCCCAGCAGTTAGCCAAGTAGCCCCTTTTCCCCATTGGATTAATTTTTGTATTCCATCTTTGAACGCTGAAGCGATACGTTTCCCTTTCCAATTTATTTCAGTGAAGTACTACCCAACTAATGTCTGAGTAGCACTTTAAAACGCACTATCAGTGACTGTCTGTCATGAACGTTACCTTGGGCAACATTAATTTACAATTAAAAGATACATACATCAGTGGGAAACTAAAAAACTTCAGACAACACTCTTACCTTTCCATGACAGAAGTTGCATGACCTCAAGCTAGGAAATCAAACAAGAGCATCCGAGCTTTGTTCATAATATATTTACTGCAAAATGTTTGTCTGAAATTCAGTTTGCTTCAGTACACATGAGCTATTTGGCATGACATATTGTACACGCATGCAACAAAAGCGTTTTCTGTTTCTGTCTGAACATAAACACTTTTTTTTACTGTGAGGGTGACTGAGCACCAGTACAGGTTGCCCAGGGAAGCTGTGGAACCACTATTCTTGGAGATATTTGAAAGTCATCAGCATCAGTACTTTAGGTGACAATGGAACATTGGGACACCCATAACTACAAAGTTTAAACCCCTTGAGATATAAAACGTTATTAGGCATGCACAGCCACGCACTCGTGTTGTCTCCGAGCTCAGGATCCCAGGACTCTGCTCTCACACCGCAACGTTCAGCTTCAGTCTAAACTCCAGATTCCAATACTATTCTAAAAAGTAAACTACCTAATTTCAGAGTCTAACGGATACTTCCACTAATCTGCTATGTTTGGTATCAGATTCCGTATCTTTAAGTTTCCAGAGTCTGCTTTGTTTTGTCAGGTGACAACTAAGCAAGTCCATTAAAAGCGAATAGACCCAACAAATGTTTCATGGCTATAAATTCCGTGGAGGCATTAAAACTCTCACTGCAAGACTTCAGCTTAGAGCACTTGTAAGAGGTTATTCTTCATCCACACAAAGGGACTTTACCTTGACTACTTCGGGCTTGGCTTTAGGTATGGAAGTTACAACCATGAAACAAAAACATTCTTACATGTTGGGGTGCTGGGGCGGGGGGGGGAAGTCCCCCTCTTGGTTTGTTTTTAAAGATACTTAAGTAACTCATGGACCACTAGCGTACTTGGCCCTTAGTGAAAAGCAGATGCTCCATGACCATTTTATATACCAGCAGTGCACACGGAGGAAACGCATGATTCCAGCATGCACACAGCTATGTTTAGAAAACTGGACCAATAAATTTCCCAAGTTGTTTTGGACATTAGAATTTAACGATCTTGGGATCAAAACCTGGTTTTATAGCTGTTAAATTACATGTTTTCATTTAATATACTTTTTCAATTAATTTAATCACTTGTATTAAGGTTAATATTACCTTTTTCTTTATGGCTAGATATTAGTAAATAATATCTGAAACCATGCATAAAAATCTTTCTTGTTTGTATTTCTCAATTTATTGAAAGTGCCATTTCCTTGACTCAGTTTCTCATTAAGTGCCTGCAGTTGGAATTATCAGATACTTATTTATTCCAGGTAAAACATTTAAGAAGCTCTAAAACCTAGGAAATCAAGGCAACAGAGCAACAGCAAACATTCCTACTACAGAATCCAATCAAGGGTTCATTCACCACCCAACTTAAACTTAAAACTCTTATCTAAACTAAAGCAAACAAAATCCACCGGTCTCAAAGCCACTCTTTCTGAAAGAAAAGGCCCAAAACCTTATGAGAAACTCGTTTTGTGGGACGTTTCACATTCCATCTAAGGTTTATTCCCCCATATATATACTCCTGCTTCTAATATCAACCAGATGTGACAGCGAAGCCTAAGCAGCACTGCGAAAGATGCCAGGATATCCTGTAGCTCGGCATTTCAGGAGAGCGCTGCAGAAAAAAGGCAAAGGTACCTGCAGCTACGTGATTTATTGAGGAAGTAGTTTTAATCTGAGAAGTATTCTAAATTAAATTTTGTTAGCTTTGAGAAAGACTGCATGTCAGTGAAAATGCACAGTGCCCTGACCTACGTATATTAAGGTGACAAACAAGGAAACCATCATGGTAATCAGCATAGCTGTCCCCAGCTATGCAAACAGCACGCAGATGAAAGAAGAGGAGAACCCAACATTGCCAGAGAGGTTTGCTCTCCACTTTTTCAAGCACATCATGGACGGGAAAGCTTCATGTTCTACATTTCAGCTTCCAGCAGCAACTGAAGAGACTCTGCTGATACTGCACTATATTAAGAAGTTTGTGCCTTTAGTAAACTCACAGGCACATTTCAGCCCAGCTGACACTGAGAAAAGTCTTCAGGTTTGTTTTGCAACCTTTAGCTATTCCTCAAACATTAACAGGTCTCCCCTGAAACCCTCCAGTGCAGAAAATTCCTGCATGTTTAAGCAGATCAGTCACTCCATCTCCACTAAATTTGATTAACGCTAATAAATATGCCAAACTTTCACACTATCATCAAGTTATCAAACTTAAAATGTCACCTTTGTGTTTAGTTTTCTACTTGAAAAAAAAAAATACTCTGGACCTTCATTAACTAAGTTGTAGGCTGTTACAGCTCACCGCATGCCCACTAAGAGAGCGGCTGTAAGACTCACTGCTGATTTCATCTGTATTTGCTATGTGGACAAGCCTATGAACTCTTAATTTTCAATGAATAAAAAACAAATTTTTCACTTTGGGCATACTGCATAGCAACATTAGTTCTTAAAATTTTTCATCATTGGAGCTGTAGCAAGCTTAACAATCAAAATATTCAACTTTCCAGTTTATCAGGATTATACCTCTTCATAAAGAATAAAATAATGGAATCATATCATAGCTTAGTAGCCCACAGTCAACAGTTTAGAAATATGTCAGTACAAATAATATACCTATGCTATGGAAAATAAAGATCAGTCTTATCTATTTTTCACATTCATGTTAATTCACTCACTGGAAATTCCACAGAATCTACATCACATGCATATCAGTCCCTCTTATCAATTTTTGTTTCACTTCTTTTATTCCCTTTCACCACGTTGGCGGCTATGCTCTCTTCTGGCAAGGCCAGGTCAGAGCGGCTGTAGGAGCGGAACACGAGCATTCTGCCTCTTCACTGAGGCGGTCCTACCCAGAACACTGGTTGTGAACAACGCAGATCGGCACTGCTGGATTTAAGACAAGTCATAACAGAAGTGAGAAATAACAACTCTGAAATCTGCTAGCAGTAGGACCAAGAGAGCAACACACAAAAAAGAAAGTAACCATCTTAAACACATATTTTTATTTTTCCTGAAAGCGTGGGTACATACATATGTGTGTGTGTATTTTTACAAACTCTACATAGCAAACTTCTCATTCTTATCCCATTACTGAAAAATATACAACCAAACTGCATTCGGAACCATAACAGTTCTCTTAGCTAAGATCTGTTTACCTAAAATATTCACTATATTTATATAACACTTGTATCTTCAAAAGAAAAAAGCAAGTTTCTACTGACAAACAGTGCTGGAGTGATCCATCTAAAGCACTATTAAACAGTAAGCGGGACTCTGAATGAATGTCACTGAATAAAGACAAATGTTTCAACAGCATCCGTTGGGAGGCATTATAGAATACAGCATTCATATTAATCATCCTATTTTATGTAATTTTATTACAATCTTCATATTCTAAACCCAGAATTATTACCCTTGCTGTTACGGACTATAACATATCACAGTCACGTGATCTACTGAACCATGCGCACCCTGGTAACTGAGAAGCCTCCACTACTTACACTTAGTTTCTTTGTGCAAGGTCCCTTAAGAGCTGCACACACGTTAACACACACAACCTCCCCTTGAAACCACAAATTACCAGAACGTTCCTTTCAGTCTAACGATAGCCACGTACAATGCGACCACCAACAGAGGAAGTTTCAACACGTTGAACTGGAATTTGTATTCCTGGATACATGTAAACTGTGTAATTTATTTTTTATCTTGAAGGCATTATGACTTCCTTAGACAACCAACCTACATGAAGCAACTCTTCTACAAGAAATAAATACAACTGGCATCTTCTGGAAACCACATAATGGTGTCTGCAAGTAAGTGCCAGCTCACACTTTATACTTAAGCGAAGTTTCAAGAGGTAGAATTTCAAAAACAGGCAAGGAACATTAGGAAACGTAGCCCTAGAAAATCCACTGAGCAAATATTTTCTAGTGCATTCAAAAGCTGTAACAAAGCTTGCAAAAACAAATCCAACAAAGACTTTCCAAGCAGATTTTGAGATTAAAAGACAGCTGTAGTTTGTAATGATTTATATTTATAATTTTTTTAACTCTCCAGAACAATGTCTTTCACTCACTTTTACAGTTTTTCATGAGCAAGTTCAGGCAACAATAAAATTCATTTAAAAAATTCTCCAAAACTGTATCAGTATCACTCATTGCACAACACCGTTCATTTTGTCTGCTTTTAAAATATCAAAGAACCTCTTTTTTTAAATAGTCAGCTGATTCCAAAATTAATCTTCACCATCACCATGTGTTTTGTATTTCCACAGGAAGAAAAAATGTATTGCTCTAAAAGGTTTGTTTGGTTGCATATAGAGATATTAAAACAATTACAAGAACCTTCACGGATGTAGCAACTTTTCAGCAATCCTGCAGTAATGTTACAATTTCACTAGCCAAATCATAAATCTTACTAACTGGCCTTCCACACATACCCACGCATTAAAAGAGAGTTTTGCCATGTAGCACATGGTTCAAAAAGACTGGATCATGAACGTAACTTTAGCAGGATCTACAAAGCAATTTCAAACAGCTTTTAACTACTCCTTTAAAAAGGCAGATGACTCTTTCCTTGATAGGAACTGTGCAGGCACCTGCTCATCCATTTTATTGCTATTCACTTTCCATTAAAAATATGTGTTTTATAAATCATCCAGTCATTGTGTTAACACCACTCGCTTCCTTCCCTTCACCAAAAAAACATGAAGCCAAGCTCATGCTAGTCTTCTCTCACTGTTCAAACTGGTCTCGATGCCATCTAAACATCTTATGACACTGTTTTTATATTTCAAGGAGATGAAAAATTCTTTACCTCTCCATATTTCCTCATCTTCCTGACTGATGAGGCAGCAGCCCATAACTTTGCTGGTCTGCTTGGAAGCGCCTTGACTTAGTTAAAAAGAAATTTTTTCAAACTAAAAAAGTTTTGACAACCTGTATGAAGTCAACAAGCTAATTTTTAAGTAAGAGTACGTTGTCTTTCTTTGGGGACATCTAGACTGTGCTGGATATGAGAAGCTGCCACTTTCCATGGTTTCAATAACTCTACGTAGAGAGCTGAAAACAATTCACCTTTAAGTTATCGTGGGGAATATATGAAGAAGAGAAAAAAAAAATCAGTGGTTTCTCTTCCCTCTGATATTTATGCTCTACTGAATTACAGCTACATGCATGCACAGATAACACATCATCTTAAGAACCCTTACTCTCTAGCAGTTCCAATATCACAAAAATTAAACCTCTCGCCACAGCCAAAACACAAACGTGCAAACCTGTACAATAAGGAACATACAATAGAAACATAAATCAGGTATACTTACAATTGTGGGGTTTTCTGCGTGTTCTGAAAAAGCAGCTCTGGAAGAACTTGCAACTTATTCTTGTTCAGACGCCTAAACGGTTAGAAATATAATAAAAAAAATTAGACTGTCTTGCAGTTTAAGCAGCTTATTCTATTATGCATAAACACATGAAGCTCCCATCGTACTAACCCTAATGCTATGAACTCAGGACAGCTGAGTTCTACATGCACAAACCAAACATATCACGTAGACCACCTGCCTACACTCTTGAGGTAGGGAGTCAAGTGACAGTCACCAGAAAGTTTGAATGTCTAAATACAGATAAGTACATAAATGTATTTTTTTTTATTTTCCTCCGGATGTCTACTAACAGTGAGTCATCCAGCCCCCATGGTCAGCTTTCACTGCTCTGAGGAACAGTTACCAGGAGGCATCTGGATTTTCTCTCCTTCTAAAAATGCAGGCACAGTAAATTAAGTAACTTGACCAAGTGAGATGATTTCCCAATTAGCTATTATTTCTACAGTATCACACATTTTTTTTAAAATAATTTTCTTAAAACTTCACTTTGAAAACATGAGCACTGTTGAGGAACATATGAACATGCAGGTAACCAGACAACTACATAGTGATTTGAAATACTCTCTTAAAGACTCTTCCAGACACATTTTAGAGAACTACTTGATGTTTAAACACTAGTCCATTTTATTCACTTGCCAGGAAAGGTTTTACAGGGATGACCACAACTTGACAGTTGTAAGACATCAACTATTACAAGTTACTCCAGCCCAGTAGCTATAAAAAAGCATAAGCTCCCTCTCCTTCATAAAATGCATGGCAGCCCTGCCAAATCTAAAAGTAGTTTTACTTACAAGAAACAATCATTTTCTATAATCCTTTTTCTGTTAGCTAACCGATAGTAACAACAGTCACTTGCTTTCGCAGTCCTAATGAATGTTATAACAAAGTTGACTTAAACTAATTACATACAACTGAGCTGTTTTGAACAGGAAGCTGACTTCTCATATATGTTCATATAAGCTCCTGTATTTCTGCCTCCTTTGGTCCCAGTCTACCTTACAAGTTAACTTCGATAACAGGTCTATGTTTGCTGGAGTTCTGATCTCAGAAGACACCTGGAACTTTTAGAAACCTACTGATAGTTGGCACCCACTATCTGGTTTTCAGTTTTCTTGCACACTGAGTAATTTCACTATCAGAATTCAAGAATTTTTTTGAATGGAAAAGCCTTCCTCAGAGATCAAACTAATGTGGGGTTTTCATACAGCAGAGTTTTCATATGGCTGCCACATGAAGGTGTCTAGCAAGATAAAGAGGTGATAGGGGAGAGAGGAATATTTACTTCTCTTTCTGACACCTAGAACAGATCAAAGGCTGCATTTGCAAGCTTGCTTACAGAGCTTAAACAGTACGCATTGCGCTTGTCGCATGTTAATTTAGGCAGATACAAAAATTGGTCATTTCACTGTGCTCCTGACCACCCAATGACATTTCTGAAGTGAACAAACCAGTAAATGAAACACTAAACAAGGACATGAGATACTAAGCACCAGATTGCATTTGGGAAAGCACACGGGAAGATTTTAAACCGAATTCCTTTACCCATGTGAAATTTCACACTTTTATACCAAATTAAACTTAATCTTAATCTTGTTTACTTCAAGGTTGGTAGTAATGTGCTACTTAATCAATCCTCATTAAATCCACATTTTCAGTTAAGCATGTTTATATTCTAGAATAGTTGATCTACTTAGCAAGATGAAAGACAATGGAAAAAATTACTTATAACATAGGGCTTAGCATTCCTCAGTTCCATCCTCATTCATCAAGATGGCCATTAGTTCTTGAGAAACACTAAATATGTTGAACTTATTTATTGATCAGAATGAAAAAGACGGCCTGTGAAATGCATCTACTCCAGAGTTCTCATGCTTACTACTGTGTCTGATCATCATTTCAGCTCACACAGCATACACACAATTATCCGCTGTCAATCTCACGTCATCCGACTTATCTCAATGTCCAAATAATATGTTTTAAGATGGCTCTTATCTCTGTACTCAAGGATTTCACACAAATGATGATTCATGCTTATTGTTTTAAACTACAGAAACTAAGCAAAATCAGATTAAGTTTCTGGAATAGGAGGTTCCACATCAAGCAGCAGACAAGACAATGTATGTAACATACACATATTAGGTATGTAAAAAAGTATGTAACAAAAAACTGTGTTTTCAAGGTTAGAAAATTTGCAACCTGAGAAGTCAAACATTCACAATTTGCAGTGACATCAACAATCTCAGAGGAAAAAACCCACAAACAACATATTTTTTCCTTTAACTTATTATGAAACTAATCCAGAAGATCAAATATGTTAAACTATTCCCTGTTATTTGTATGGGCCAACACTGCCCTACGTGTGATGGATAAAGGACAGAATTCTCAGTTGCCCTTTTAAATTGTCTTAAGCATCTTAAGATTTTGTCCTGACATTACCTTAGTATTGATTTTCCTTCAAACATCATATGAAGTAAATCCATACAAGGACGCTTCTGAAAAGCTCACATTGTGACCAGTTGCTCACCAGCACTAAACATTTCATGTTGGTCTAAATTTATCTCATATTTTTAACATTATATTGTTATAAACTAAGTCTTGGTCTTTTTACACCACAGCAGTAAGCAGGCTGAATCCATCTATCAAAAGCAATAACTTAATGACATTCTTCCTTTGCCTTAACTCACTTAAGCTAGATTTTTCAAAGTAACCCATCAAGATAGGTTAGTGTTCCTGTACTGTACCACACAGGAGACTGTCCTCAAAATACTGTAAGAACGCACAGTCCTTTGTCACAAACAGAGCTGGCAGCTAGTAAGCCAAGGCTACCTTAGTAATTGATAACTAAGCAAATCTGAAGGTAACCACAACCATTTAAAAAGTCCATGTCTTGGTTCAAGCTATGGAGGTCTCCAAACATCACTTCCTAAGATCCATTTCATGATGGAATTTTGGCCAAAAATCATTTTATTCATTATTTGATTCTCATGGCAACTCAGAGAATGAATAGGGCCTTGTTTCTCTTGACCGTCACTTACTGTATTTGCTGCAATACTCACCAAAGTGTAAGACTAGATCACCTCATATAAACTTAAACATACTTGATGTAGGATATATTTAACATGCTTATATTTATTACGTGCCAGAATGTCACCAGTAGCCTAGGAAAATCCCAGTCACACTTCTTATTTCTCCCCCTGGGCTTAAGAGAAAGGCCATTACAAAAGTTCTCCATACAGCAGTATCAAAGTACCTGACAGGATGTTTTTAAACCCTGTAAAAGAGACATAGAAGTGTTTACAAGTTATTTAATGAAAAGAATATATGTTCTGAATGGTCACTTATAAGGACCATTTCCTTCAGTTTGACAGAGAAGTGCCAAACGTGAAACGCTGTGGAATAGTTCCCAACATGCCACTTGACAAGACCTTTGCTTTATCCTCATCTGTGAGTAAGTTCTAGGACAAATAAGGAAACCTCAAGTGAAGCAAACATGAGGAATGCCAGCACAGGGCAGGGCAAGCTCTAATGGAGCTGCCTCTAAAGCAGAGGCTGAGCACACTTTAAGGAACACATTGTGCCCGAAGAGCACTATAGAAATTCCCTATGCTTGCCTAAACCTTTACTGATGAGAGCCTTTCACCATCATGTTACTGCCTAAGATCTTGTTCTGTCAAGCGTTTAATTCTAATTACAACAGTATTTCCAATTTTGTAACAAATACCATGGAAAAGGTAGTCATATATTATTACAGTAAAATAAAAATAGTCTTCAAAAAGATAATAAAGTGAGCCAAAATCTTGTAAAATTATTTTGTGGACATTGACTGCTCTTGTGACTGCACCATAGCAACAGATATAGATATTGCGGATTTTAAATTAGTGACTGACTTAAAATAGAATTAACATCAAGATACGATATTTGGAAATTGGATTTAAAAGCTGAGCCATTTTTGCAACTGCAACTATCTACATCATGAAGGAATAACATGTTGGTTTTATGAAGCTGAAGAGTAGAGCAGAATTAAAGAAAATCGCATTTACACTCTCTCCTGAGCAAAACCAGTCACATTTTGATAGTTACACCAAATCCTTTGCATTGTTCAAACTGGGACCACCACCTGAGACTCACAGAACACCAACTAAAATCTTTGGTCTATCCTCCCGTCTCATGTTAGAAACACATCCACCATGCAACTGGCGCATGTGCACATACATGTGCACACACACACAACCACTACCATGCCAATATTGAGGTACACCCAGAGGAAGGAAGGAATCTGTGGTGCAGAGCCAGGGAAGATCTGGTCTAGGTTATTTCACCTGGGACTGATGAATCAGAATGCAGCTGTTCAGTCTCTGAAGTATTTTGAACTGGATGTTTTACAGCTAATAAGACCTGCAAAGTATTCCGGGAATTCAGAGCACTGGGCAGAATGATGCATAATAATCTAATGCCATGGAACAGATTAGCTCCAGTGCTGGATCAGAAGCAACTCTGGATGTGCACAGCATGGAGGCCAGACTAATAAAATCTCCTGGAAGCTGAAGGCATTGCAGAGAGGCTCTCCAGGAGTCATATCAGCTCTGGCAGTACCTGCATTGAATCAAACTTATTAAGTCCCATTAGACACATGCTGACTGTTCAGTCAATCTCCATACACCGCAACTCCCTCCACCTTCCAGGTTACTTTAACCACTACTATGCATGGGAAATATCAATTTGCACATTCTGCTTTGATAGTCTGCTCCTCAATTCCACAAAAGTGACCCATAAAAGCTGCGCACAATAGTTTTCAACATGTAAGCAAGGGGCATCCAGGAGGCTGTACATCACCTAGGCATCTATGCAAGACCATCAAGCTAGCACAACGTCCTCTCACTAGGCTCAAATGTATCATAGAATGACTTGGGTGGGAAGGGACCTTAAAAGATCATCTGGTTCCAACCCCCCTGCCATGGGCAGGGATGCCACCCACCAGATCAGGTTGGCCAGGGCCCCATGCAACCTGGCCTTGAACACTGCCAGAGATGGGGCCTCCACAACTTCTCTGGGCACTCTGTTCCAGTGTCTCACCACCCTCACAGAGAAGAATTTCTTCCTAATGTTCAATCTAAATCTATCCTCATTTAGTTTAAACCCATTACCCCTTGTCCTATCATTATCTACCCAAGTAAAAAGTCCCTCTTCATCCTTTTTATAAGACCCCTTTAAGTATTGAAAGGCCACAGTTAGGTCTCCCTGGAGCATTCCCTTCTCCAGGCTGAACATCTCCAGCTCTCTCAGCCTTTCTTCATAGGAGAGGTGCTCCAGCCCTCTGCTCATCTTCATGGCCCTCCTCTGGACTCACTCTAACAGGTCCCCATCTTTCTTGTGCTGGAGACCCCAGAACTGGACATAGTACTACAGGTGGGTTCTTATTAGGGCAGAGTACCCCTCCCTCACCCTGCTGGTCATGCCTCTTTTGATGCAGCCCAAGACACTGTTGGCCTTCTGGGCTGCAAGCGCACACTGCTGACTCATGTCGAGCCTTTCATTCACCAGAACTCCCAAGTCTCTCTCTACAGGGCTGCTCTTGATGCGTTCTTCTCCCAGTCTGTACTCACGGCCAGGATTGCCCTGGCACAGGTGCAGTCTCTGCACTTGGACTTGTTGGACCTCATTTGGTTCACATGGGCCCACTTCTCAAGCATGTTCAGGTCCCTCTGGATAGGGAGGGACCCAGAGTCACCTATGCTTCTGTTCGAAGATGTTTAGGAATTGTAAATGGTAAAGGCTAAACCCCTGTATTTCTGTATGCCACAATTCACTAGAGAACTGAACTACTGTTTCTTCCAGAACTACTCATAAATCACTGGCACACTTCTTGGAACTAAGATTGCTTAGTAAACTGACACATTCAGTCTAACATATAAGCTTATCTAGAGTTTAATTATGTTTGGATACAATAGGGTTTCATACTCAAAATCCCTCATATAGAACCAGGTATATAAGTGGTTCAACTGTAGGAATGCAGAGTTAAAACCTCAGTGTAAGAAGTACTGGGGTACTGCAGGAGCAACATTTAACATTACATAAAAGAATTTTGATAGCATCACATATATGCATATACCCACCACAACAGCTTTAAATGATAGCTTTTATACAGCAAAACTTCCTACTTAGTACATGTGCCCATGAGTTTTTATTGAAAACTTCAACGCTGCAGACAGCAAGACATGTCAGCATTATTTTGTAAGGTAAATATACCTCAGGTTACCTGTTGACTATTCTGGATGTTGCATGGCATTATTTTCAAGGCAGACATAACATGATAGGCATGAAACAAAACAAATATAATGTTAGGTTACCTCCAAAAAGATAATTAAATATACCTTTAAAAGAAGCTAGTGAGCTGTGCACTGAGAAAGACTCGCCCGCTGTTAACAGCCTAGTTAAAAGGGCTACTTTCCTGAAACAGTGCTAAACTACTTAATGGACGGGGGGGAGACAAGTAGCTTGGACAGAAAAGCTGAAAAAGAGACCAAGAGATCAGAAAACAAATAAAAACATTTTTTAAAAATTAAGAATCAAGAGATTTGCTTATTCTTCCCAAAGACAGCCAGAACCTTCTACAACATTGCCATGGGCTGTATGTTGCAGCTAAAGTAACTCAAGTTTCTTTACAGGTGCTGGGCTGCAAAGTGGACTCAGACACATAAAACCAACTATTTTGAACCCTTCCTCTACTTTCTAACCTCTTAACTCTATTTCACAGCAGCACTCAATCTGTTACTCAGCTAATGTTTAGATCTGCCAAATTATGAGTATCAACTGCCGTTGGAACTGGAAAAGTTGGAGGTGTAGGGGATGACAAAATTTGTGCATGACATGAAGGCTGATTATAAACTCCAGAAAGAACTAATGGTATTAGTGCCCCAATGGCAAAATCACATATATAATTCATTGCAGGTAACTTAAGATAAATTTAAGAGAAAGAAACAGACTAAGTTCATGCACACAACAGCAGTCTCCAGCCTGAACACCATTTCTCAGGACATAAACCCATGAAAAGATCAACTTGCTGCTCTGTAGCATTTCATAAAGTACATGTTTCAAATTATTAGAAGATCAATGGGTAACATAATTATTATTTCTCTGTGTAAATTAATGGTGCATCCACATGTCAAAGACTGAAAACTTTTGCCATTTCCACCTTGAAAAGGATCCCATAAGGTTTGGAGAAAGATGGTAAGGATGATTGGAGTTACAGAGCATCTGAGTTGAGGAACAACTCAGTAGACAAAGACTCCCCCACAAGGAAAAAGCTGAGGGAGAATACAATTATGAAGCAAGGGAAGGTGATAAGAAACAGTTGTTCTCAGCTTTTTTAACACAAGAAAAAACTTGGAAGTATCAAATGTTGTTGATGTAGCTTCAAACAACAAATGGAGCTAATTTTCCCCTACAACATGCAGTTAAATTGCTAACAACTGATTGTATTATTATTTGGCAGTTTATGTGGGTATAGATGACAAACAAGAAAAACTATTAAATAATACTAATTACAAAAACTCAAGTGATGATTCAAGTGATCTCTGCCACAATGTAATTATTATATATGCTTTTTCTTCATTTGCTCTTTAAAGAGTTTCAAATGGAGATGTGACACTGGCTTACTCATACTTCGGGTCTGAGTTAGAACGGCCACTATCTTCTGGCTGTTGGTATTATTTTTTTTTCTGTTAAGTTTCATGAGGTAATAATTTAAGTTCAATACTATAAATTTTAATTTATACTAAACAACAGAAATGTAGATTTTAAGCCTCTATTCAAAGCACTTCTGCAAAACCTCTTTAGACTGTGAAGTTTGCCTGCTTCGCGAATTCAATGTGTTCCCAACGTAAGCATTAAAAAGGCTATTTGAATATCAAGGAGAAAAGTATAACTACAGTTGCAATCAAGAGATAGGTATATGTGTACATATGTGTACGTATGTATGCACATCCACATAGCTACGTATATATCTCAATGAACGTTACTTCCTTCTCATTTTATTTCTGCCAAACCCCTTGCGTCCCAACACCGTCACATGCCTCAAAAGTAAGCTCTTTTGCTCCTCCCTTACATGGCGTGCTGAATTCTGTTTTCATAGAATACAAATACATAAATGTCTATATTTCATAGCTTTGTGTTATGAACTACATTTTCTTGCTTTATGATTCAGATAGCCTAAAATACAGATTTAGAGTTTGTGACTTTGAAAAGTCACAAGAAGTATACACGCAACATGGTCCTCCAGTATACTACCATTTCCTTCAGAGAGGCCACATATCACATCAAACACACCGTTTCAAAAAAGGACAAACGTTCCCTCTTACCTCCCAAAAATATTTTGATCACACACATAACAAGTGCCAGTTCCTCCCCTTCCTCCCTCTGCCTACCACCCATCTGGGGGTTCCTATGTCCTGAAGGCAAAGGGATAAAGGGAAACAACTTCAATGTCAATCTTAGACTACCAAGGGCCCTTAAAAAAACAATGGAGAAGTTATTAACTGTGAAATTCCTACCTTCCTGGCTCCAACCAGGCTAATAATATTTCTTCCTCCGTCTGAAGCCAGGATAGGAGAGAAACTTAAATATTGAGATTCCCCTTGACTTAAAACACAGAGTAAGAAACAACCACTGGAGCTTGGAAAGAAACAATCCTACCAGCCTAGAGGTAGGTTGAAGACATTTATCAGGACTGTTCTATGAAATAAATGGAGGAAAAGACCTACACTTTACCAGGATTATATTTAACTTTATTGTATTTTAGTTTTATTCCTAGTCTTGGCTTCTGGATAACTTAAAGATGAGGAAAGGATCTCAGTTTGGCGCACAAGTCTGATGGGAGCGGCTGAGGGAACTTTGGTTGTTTTGGCTGGAGAAGAGGAAGCAGAGGGGAGACCTGATCGCTCTCTATAGCTACCTGAAAGGAGGTTGTGGTGAGGTGGGTCTTGGTCTTTTCTCCCAAGTGTCAAATCAACAGGTAAAAGAACATTTTAAATCTCACACGCCTATGCATTCCTTACACAAATAATAGAAATTTGGAAACTGTTTAATAAAAAACACATTCACGTTCCTTCTTGATGTGTTTCAGCTCATGCATCACTATCTTTCTGCACAGGTGGGTTTATTGTTTTTATAGTGACTTCTCTCATTTATGTAGACACAAGGCGTACAAACACATGCCTAGTGTGGGTCTGACAGAGTAGCAACATGAACAGATCAGGAAAGGACCTGGCTTTCAGTGAAAGATCTCCTAACAAAAAGCTCTTGTACACATCTTCACTTTCTATTTAAAATGCCTTGCAGTGTTATATTTACTAATACTATTCTTGTATATTACTGAACACATTACCGAACACCCAGAAATGTAAGTGGATACACAGGGCATGATATAAATTTTCTGTTGTCTTTTTGACTATAGCAATTATCTAGCTTTAATCCCACGACTGTCTGCGATACCCATAGCCCTCCAAATTCTGGGTCTGCTTTTCTACTGAACACCTACAGCTTTACTACCAAAGTACTGCATATTTGTCATAAGTCGTACTCCATTCCCTTCCACACAAGCTCAACAACTTACAAGTTTCATTTGATATTCACATTGCTACCTATTATAGAACTCATTCTCCAACAGAAGATTAAAAATACATAGCTTTTAGTTTTTTAAAACAGGTAGTTTTAAAGGAGCAGTCCTGGTACTACAGCCATTAATATCCAGAAATTAAAGTAACTTTGGGTTCACTTCCCAGTTTGGTCATTTATTTTATTTCACACTCAAGCTATCTGGAGGTCTCATTTTTGGTGATACACAAGCTAGCTTTTTTTTTTTCTTTGTTATTAAGAGCTCTGTGGCATTGTCCTTGGAGAACAGCCTCAGAGAACGTGATGTAGTTTCTAAGAGTCACTTTGGGGGAGAAGCGGTTACATCACAAGCTTGGGTGTAACCAAGCAGCAATAAAAATGAATTAATGCATAACAGGAGACTCAGACAGAAAGACAGGAGTTATTGAACTCCAAGGAGTTACTAAGTTTTCTCTTTTAAACAGCACTGACTTGGGAAACAGTAAAGCAGGAGCAGGCAATTTCATTCAACGGTTTCTTCAGAAAATCCTATCAGCATCAAGAAATAGGTTGTGGTCGGTTACGTAAATTCTTCCTTTGCTTTGTATTGCTTCCTTTTTGCAAGGGAAACCAGTCAAGATGCAGCATGCCTTAAAGAGTCAACCCTGTCCATTACTTTCTGTCAGCACCCTTTTATATTACTACAGTAGGACATAAAGCCAGGCGACGTATAATGGAATTTCAATAAGGTTGCTGTGAGGGAGCTCAGTACAACCATATTACAGGATTATGGTGTGGAATAAATGAACTTCTTTATTTATGTGACATGTTCATACAGAAACTCTTCCAAAAACTGAGAGATACCACTGCATGTCGCTAAGGGACTGTTTTTTGAAGGAAAACTGTTTACAACAGTTACAACTTTGAGATCCCTTATTACAAACGTAGCAGACTGGGTGGTCCTGGTTCACATTTTCAAAGCTGGCAGAAGCAATAGCCTTTATTTGTAACTTCTCAGTAGATTGAGAAAGATTATCCACCCTCTATCAAAAGGAGAATACGTTTCTCTGTACCAAGCAGCAGCATACAAACTTGGCAGCTCTGTAACACCCTTTAGTTTTCAATGTAAGAATCCTCTTTTTTTTTTCAGAATCTCTTCATATGAAAAATCTGACATTAAGATGGAGGATTGAGCCAGTGGGTAGGCATTACACACAGATTTCTTCTGGCTAGGAACAAAATAGTAATATAGGCAAAAAAAGTATGAGGAATGGGTTTTCAACATTTTCCCAAAGCCAACGTGAAGAAACAAACAAGGTCCAATAGTATCAACGTATGCATTAAGGACCGAGATCAATGCCCTGCTTCATATAGAAATGGAAGGAAGTGCTAGTACCAGCTTAACTGAGGAAGAGAATAGAGGATCTAAAGTATCAGAAAGTGCTTATTAATGACAACGTCAACAGCAAGACAATCCTGTAAATCCAGGAGAAGCAAGCAAAAGTACTCGGACAATCTCTTAATTCAGTACCTTATTTATAAAACCAATCCGTTACGTTAATGCAGGATGGTAATTTATATTTGACTCTCTCAGCCTTTAATATACAAAAATTTACATTTTCTATTAACTATAATTCAAATAAATTCAAAAATCTTGATCAATAACCCTCAAACACAGATATGCTCTCTGCAGAAGCTGTCTTGTTTCGTAGTTTGTGCAATGCTTTTAGTAAGTTCCTCTTATTTCAAATCTAAAATCATTTAGAAATTCACATAAAATCTTCCAATTTTTGTTATCTTCAAAACTCTAATACAGAATGAGAAAAAAAGCATAGCTACTTTCTCTTCATTCCTTCACAGCCTACATGAAAAGAATAGGACCTTATCCAAGGAACATTAAAAAAAAAAATTTCTATTGCAGTATCCCTAAGTGTCTACTGCTTTCAATACTTCATCAATTGTTGTAAAGGCAGGAAGAGTAAAATAGGCATGGTTAACCCATTTTCTTACACCAGAGGGTAATCTCTCTAGGTCAGGGCTGAAATGCTACGAAGAAAGAAAAAAGTAAATTTTATAGCATGCATGTCTCCAAGCCGTGTTGCCCCTGCTGAAAAGTCTTAAAAGTTTATATCAAACAAAGAAACCACTTCCAGAAGTCAGAAATAGCTGTGAATAATTAGCAAGACAACTTGCAAGTAGAACTATTCTTGCCATTTTTACCAGAAGAAAGAGAGTACTGTTCCTATTTGATCTGTCTCAATAACTCCCTACCAGCCCAGCTCACCACGCCTCTCCATATATAGTAAAGAATGCTTTGGTGGCAATGCATTGCTCCTTCCTCCCTGGGGCTATATGCCCAGCAGAAGTATTAAAAATGGAAGACTAGCAGAATCATCTCCTGCCAGAAATCCAACTTGATGCTTAACAAAGGATGCATCCTCCAAAGCCAACAGAAGGAATGTAAGGAAACGATTGAGTGGCACAAAGCGCACACTGTACACCTGACTTCAATCTGAGAATGAGAAAGCAGCTCTTGTCGCTGGTTTATCACAAGCCCCTGGGAATCGCCTATCGCTTCTCAAAGGGCATTTTCTCACTAGGAAGGCACAAGAGGTAACCAGCCACAAAAATCCATTGTCGTTAAAGAAACTCTTATCTAAAAATTGAGCTTACCCAATTTCTGTGATAATTACCTCTGATCTACTTTCACTTTCCCAGCAAGTTATCAAATGCTGGAGGTCAGCTTTTTCTGAAGTGCTTTCATACCTAGCAGTTCCCATTTCTCTCTTGTATTCCTAATACACTGCATCACACCTATCCCACTCAGAATTCTCAAAGGCAAACACTAAAACATATACGTAATGTTCATAACACCTGCATGAACCCTGAGGAACCTCCTCTTCTTGCAATCCTCATAACACTTTGAGACAAAGAAATATCTGGAGGAGAGATCACCTCCAAGCAACTGAGAACACAGTACCAACATAAAGCTAACTATAAGCCAACATGAATTAGGTTGTTCTGTTCTACACGGAAGGCTGCAGCTTCAGGTGACCTCCAGTTCAATGGACACAGTTAAAATGGAGTTGTGCCAGACAAAAAAGCAAGATCCAGACTGTACTGCTTTGACCAATGACCAAAAGGCTTCAAGACCTCTATGTTCATATATTCTTCAAGAGAGAACTAAAAGATGTTGAGTACTTTGAATTAATCATCAACATTTCACTCAAACAGGATTATTTGAGGACTTATTTGTATTTTCATGCTCAACTGCATGAACTTGAGCCAATAACATGGTATTTCATAGAATGGTTTGGGCTGGAAAAGACCACATGGATCATCTAGTTCCAAACCCCTGCCATGGGCAGGGACACCCTACACTAGACCAGATTGCCCAAAGCCCCATCCAGCCTGGCCTTGGACACTGCCAGGGATGGGGCCTCCACAGCTTCTCTGGGCACCCTGTGCCAGGGCCTCACCACCCTCACAGTAAAGAATATCTTTCATGTCCAATCTAAATTCCCCCTCTTTTAGTTTATACCCATTACCCCTTTATCCTGTCACTACACTCCCTAAGAAACAGCCCTTCGCCAGCTTTACTGTAGGTCCCCTTCAGGTATTGGAAGGCCGCAATTCGGTCTCCTTGGAGCTTTCTCTTCTCCAAGTTGAGCAACCCCAGCTCCCTCAGCCTGTCCTCATAGGAGAAGTGCTCCAACCCTCTGATCAATTTTGTGATCTCCTCTGGACTTGCTTCAGCAGCTCCACGTCTGTCCTGTACTGAGGATCCCAGAGCTGGACACAGCACTCCAGGTGGGGTCTCACAAGAACGGAGCAGAGGGGCAGAATCCCCTCCCTCGACCTGCTGGCCACCCTATTTCTGATACAGCCCAGGACACGAGTGGCTTTCTGGGCTGCCAGCGCACACTGCCGGCTCATGTTGAGCTTTTCATCAACCAGCACCCCAAGTCCTTCTCCTCAGGGCTGCTCTCAATCCATTCTCTGCCCAGCCTGTAGCTGTGCTTGTTCATCCAAATTATTCCAGACCAATGATACAGCAGTTCTTACCCAACAGTAACACAGACCTTTAAGTACTTCCTACAGATCCCAGAGAAATTGCTGCAAAATCTTTAAGTGCTTTGCTCCCATAAATCTACATGAAGTATAAAAAACTGCTAAAATCAAACCAACAAGTGACAGAAAAAGAATAAAGTTTAAAACCTCAATGCTGATCACCTAGTCCAACTGAATTATGGTTATACTGCCCTGGAAGTGGTGTTACACCATTTGCTTTGTAACCAATGCTTTCAGAAGCTTAGGAATCCTGTGGTTACAGAACCTCTTGTCTACACAAATGAGACCCAAATTTGTTTTTCCATGAGTTCTTACGGTTCACTGACTTACTATGAAAATGTTTTTGATGAAACCAGGCTCGTTTATTATCATATTGTTAAAATAAACCTCTTTGTTTTGTAGCCCTGGTCAGACGTACTAATGCAAACCAAAACCAACTCACTCAAGCATGCATCCTGCTTTCTTGCTAGCTGCCCTTTGCCTCTCTTGCACTTTTCCTGTGTTTGGATTCCTCCTGTGCAGACCTATTGACAGAGCTGCTAACAGCTTCCTTCAGAAAAGAGGTGCCAATTCTTTTTCTCTCTCTCTTTTTTTTTTAGTGTTTACAAAAGAAATAAAATGTTTGCTCTCGCATCAGCAATGACAAAAAAAAGTTTGGCTGTCCAGAAATGGCTGAGTAATATGTAACTCTATGTGCTACAGACAGACACAGTAAACTCTGGAATTTGACAATATTAGTGCCCTCTGGGAGTCCATCGAGTATAAACACAGCTATTGGGAACTATCATTTTCTCAAATGCATATACCCGATTAGAATATATAACCACGACACATCTACTCATCTTCAAAGAGTCATTGTAAGTGGTTTCGTGTAACTACTTTATTCACTGAAGAGTCCCCAAGGGATAAGAAAATGATAGCTACTGTATCATTCAAAATTTTATTCTAACAACTGTCCCATAAAAATAAACACATAAAGAAATACAGAATCATAGAATCTTTTAAGTTGGAAAAGACCTTTAAGATCATCAAGTCCAACTGTTAACCCAGCACTGCCAAGTCCACCACTAAACCATGTTCCCAAGCACCACATCCACATGACTTTTAAATCCCTCCAGGGACACTAACTCAACCACTTCCCTGGGCAGCCTGTTCCTGTGCTTGACAATGCTTTCAGTGAAGAAATTTTTCCTAATACCCCACCTAAACCTCCCCTGGTGCAACTTGAGGCCATTTCTCTTGTTCTATCACTTGCTTTATCTCTCCTATCACCTATAGTGCTTGTTCACTTGACTTACTGACAAGAGAGAGTGGAAGGGATTAATCTTTGAAGTAGTTTATCACCACTACAGGCTTAAGAATTTTTTTGCTAAATAAAGATAGTCCAGTATAGACACAATTTTTTAAGGTAAGAGATACATCGGTGCTAAGTAGCAGGTAGTGCAGAGGTCTCACAAACAAACCGTCAGTTGATCAAGGCACACACTTGTCCCTTTCTAACTGTTCTTTCCATTTTATCTCTCGATTGTGTGCATGAGATCTAGCTCGTGTAAGGTATGTATCAATAGTGGAAGGCAAAGGATGACATTTCTACTACTTAAACATGTTTGTGACACTCACATCAATCGCAGTTCAAAAAAGCAAGCAACTTTCTGATATGCAAAGACACACACATTACCCACATTATCAAACCTACTGTTGATAGATATGGAGCAAATATTATCAAATGGACTGAACTTCTATCCTGAATTAATCTGCAACTACTTTTCCAGTCCTACACCTTCAAGAACAGAAATCACAGAATGTTGTGGCACACTGACAGTTTGCCATATTTTTAATACAGTAATAGAAAAGGGCAAGGTAATATTTCCTTCTTTCTCAAATGATCATAGGAAATACAAACTATTCCCAAGCATGTAACCTGTACATGTGTCAAACAATGACTCATCTGTGTACAAAGACACAAATTACACACATTTCAGTGCCTGAAATAATGCTTGACTAGTTTCAATAAAAGCTAAAGTCATATGCCTTAAAATAACAGGAGAAAGAATCAACATCAAGATTCAAATTGTAGATGCCTCTCATCTGAGGTAATACCTACCGTAAGCACTACTGGTTTTCAAGTACGCAATGCCCATGGAATGACAAAGTATCCTTCCAAAAAAGTCCCCCAAATACATTTTTTCATGCTAAACTTTTCTTACTCTTGCATGTTTCCAGCGATCTTTCTAAAAATTATCTGACCTGACCTTTTCACAATGCGGCTAAAACTGCTTAAATTCTTTAAAACAGAAATGCCGCCAGCTTTATTAAGAAACTAAACAGGAGACTGACCTTCTGCACCAGCAAAATGCAGACTAGGTACGTCTCAGAATTACCAGGTTTCGCTTCCACAAGTTGTTTCATACTTGTTATTTTTTCCACCAGTCTTGCTACACTAGTGATCTCTATTTACACTTGAACCACCATGTCTCCAAAAAAAATGTTCTAACTGTAAGCCCCTATTGATATGAGAAGATAAACACTAATTAATCTTGAGATACTAAGACAAGGACATTACAGAAGCGCACATATCTATAGTAAGCTCATTATATTGTACAATTGTATTATATAATATCAAGTTCTAACCTTGAATATAGTATATATTCTTAGGATTTTAGTAGCTTGCCCCAAAACCACTTTATATTTGGCCTTTCTGAAAAACTGTATGAATTCTGTAGCTTTAAAGTTATAGTGATACCTCAGCCTTGTGGTACATCTTTCGAAGAATATGCAGCGAGTTCTTATGAGTAGCTACTGACCAAACTTGTGGCTGCAGTTTTTATTACACAATTTTTTGAACATGCATTGTCCTGCCTTGCACTTAGGACCAAACGGCTTCTCAGAATTGCAAGAAGTTGCACATCCAAAGTGGCCAGCTGCTAGGTGTTAGAAAGCTTTTATGGACCAGGACCATAGCAATCAGCATTACATGCAGCTGGACTATGCTCTAACTGGTAACAGCAAAAGATTCTCAAGGAAGGCTAAACCTGAAAGTTGCACTAGATATGACACAAACAAAATCCAAGAGGAAATTGATGCATTTTGGACCTCAAAAATGATAAACTGATCTTAAGGTTTTAAGTACATTCAATTTTGGGGTGGGCATTTACTACTCACACCACACATGAAAAATGATTTATCATTACCAGACAGTATCATTCTACTATAGCCAAAATAAAGTAACACTTTCCTGAAAATTTAATCTAAATAACAGAACACATTATTCACTATATATCTGCATGAAATAGTCCACACTGGAGTATTTTCCTCAGTTCTTGACTGCTGTAAGAAGCTTGACTCTATATGGAAATGTATGTACTGGAGATCTTTTAACATTCCTTTCCAACAAGAACAACTTTTGGACTAATGGTTGCAGACTGTCTTCCCCTACAACAATTTTACGTTGACTGTATATTTGAATTGAGGGAACAGAAAGGAGAGGGTTCTTTTAAATTAAAAAAAAACAAAAAACACACCACACCAAAACCACCACCCCAACCTTTCCTGACCATATCTGGTATGTCATTTACACAAAAGACTAACATTTCTCTAAATTACTGGCAGTTCAGTAGAGTAAGAAAATAATTTCAGTGAAATCTTCCAGGGTAGCCAGTGTACAGGACTGACAGATAAGTGAAGCATGTGGGCCATATCTTGGGAACATTTATTTTGGCTGTTTGAGCCAAAAGCAGCACATAAAGCTGAATCAAAAGAATTACAAAATTAATGAGCTTCCTTCTTTCCTTCCAAGAATTAATAAGGTGAGATGTCAGCTTGAGCCAAGATATGACTCAATAAAAAGTAGTAAAATTCCCCGCAATGATTTACTGAAGTGTACTATTCACACTGAAGCTGTCAATATCTATTTTACCATTTGTAGGCACAAGGTCCCACACACATATACCAAGAACTACCACTTTCTTGCTACTGTTCTTGTCCCCTGTGATTCAAAATATAAACCACACAGCTAAATAACCCATTTTCACCTTGTAGAGCATTTTCCCTATGTCTCATGAATAAAATTTATACCTATTTTTTTATCTTTTCTTTATCATTCACATTTCTCAAGGAAGCTTATGAGTTGCTCTGGGATTTTGTTAAGCAAGTCTTACAGGAAAGAGATTCGTTATTGGTGACTTGACAGCACTCCCTTCATAGAAGCACAGAACAGTGTGGTTGGAAGGGACCTGAAAGATCATCTAGTTCCAACCTCCTGCCATGGGCAGGGCCAGCCTCCACTACAGCAGGTTGCCCAAAGTCTCACCCAACCTGGCCTTGAACTCTTCAAGGTCAGATATCCAGCACAAGCTTCCTAGTGTGGTGAAGGGCAACTGCAAGTCCATTAATTACCTCTGCTCTGAACTTGAAAAAGCAGTGGAAAAAGCAGTGGAATTTAAAAGAGTGTCTCAACCCTCTCCATGAAAAGGACAATGTAGCCCTAATACCTAAATTACAGGTCAGTAGAAGCAGAATAAGATTTAGAGAAGCGAATAAGCAGTTTAATTTGCAGCAACAGATGAAAAGCAGAAAACATTCAGTACTGGAACCCACTTACAGTCCACCAAAATCAGTACCCTGTTTCCAGCAGTGGCAATATGCAGATGTATACGCAGGGGCATAAGCACAGGCAGGAATCATGTATGATACTCCTCTACCAGCTTTGCTATCTTTCAACTTTTTTCAGCTAGACTTCTTAGCTGGATCAAGATTTTGCATATTTAGTGGTTCTCCATGGATATCTCTTTCACAAACATAGCCAGCCTTCTGATGGCTACCTGTGAACTGGTATTGTACTCTTAAGTAGTAAAAATTACATTATGGCCACTTAAAAGGGAAGACCCACTTTCCAAACCAACACAATTCTTGAAGTAGTCAGGCTTCTCCTATGCAACTGAAACCAAATAAATACATAATTTTCCCATGTATTTTTCAGACAGACTGTCAGAAAGGGAAGCCTTGGGCCAAACCCCAAAGCGGAGGGTAAAAAGGAACGGAAGTCATTCAAATAACACTAGAAAGATCGTGTAGCTCAGAGTGCTCCATTATCAATGGCTGTCCCACTGGCATCCAGGAATAAAACCAGTAACATCCCTTCAGATACTCACACCCAAAACGTTCAAACTCCTCATGTTGGACTTCTCACAACATAAACAGTCACACAGACACCCATTTGAAATGCAATGCAAAACTTCTCTTGAAAATGCAAGGTAAAAGAGACTGCTTTTTCAGATGTTGGTCATAAGATTCCTTTTCTTTAAAAAAAAAAAACCTGAAATAATTTGTCAGAAGATGAGACAAACTTTATTAACAATATTAATTAAATATTAACCAACATCAGTAAATACTGCTTGAACTTGCAGTCATTGGCCAACGCAGCAAGGAGCTTCATATTGCTAGTTCACAGGTGCAGGCAGCACAAGAACTAAGTACTAGTGTACTCTTCAAATCAGGAGAACAAGAACACACCCGAAAGCATCACAAACTGAATTTCAGGTTTTTATAGTCTTTGCCAGCTCCCACAAAGAGTGGTTAAGTTAACGACTGCTACCTGTTAGAAACTGGTTTCTGCCATTTACAAAAAATTTCATCACCAATCACAGCCTATGACCTAGGATTAGACAGTGCAGGTTCATTATACCCTCCTGATGGTGAGTAGCTACAGCAGTAATTCTGCCTAGTATAAAAGATTAATTAAAGTTTTGAATTAAAGTTTTGACATATGCTACAGCCAGATCCTCAGGAGTCAATGGGGGACGCCAGTGTCTTTGGTATGAACTTAAGGAAATCCATCCCTCCCAAAGGCAAAGACACCATAGCAGGCCAATTTGCCATTCATACCCTCCTCAGAGGAGAAAGGCCAAGCGGCAACTGTGTCTTGGGACCAGAACACAGGCAAAGGTTATAATTTCTCATTCCTAAAGCACCACCTGTTCCTGGGGAGCTTGGTAGCAAACCTGGTACTACACCAACTTACACAAGGTAGTCTGAAAAGGGAAGTATGCAAGTAATAAAATTGATTAAATATCAGGCCACAGCTCTAAACCCATTTTAGTGTCTCTCTGTTCTCCAGCATTGCCAGATAATCATTTTACGATCACTGATTTCCAATTAGATACGTTACTCCTAATGCCATAGGGAAATGGAGACAGAAGACAATACAGCTCTTTTCTGAAAGGTTACATTCAAACGGTCTTACATACTTACAGATCCATATGGCTTCATAAATAAGTGTAGTATATGCAGTTCCAGAAAAACATCTAAACTGCACACACTGCAAACCTTGTATAAACACTATAGATGTGTCCGTGCTGCCAAAGATTAGGAATAAGCTTTTGTTTACAACAGCAAAGAACCGTCCAGCACTTTTATTATCTTGCCTGCTACTCTGAAGCACTTAGCAATCTTCCCACTCAGCATGTTAATTACGGAAGACGCTTTTTGTATCACATTATTTATTTAAAGCCTGATCAATCTCCATTTATGAAATCCAGATTGTGAAGCATCACATAACAATGTATTCTTCTCCTTAGCACCTTTAGTCACTAATAGCAATTTTACAGTACATTATGCCAAATAAATATAATACCTTAATCAAGGAGTTAGGAGGCTGCTTACAAAGACGCAATGCACAGTAGCATCTCTGCAGTTAAAGGTCAAATACAATTTCCATTTTGACCTCCGACTTAGCAAGCACAAGACCAAAACCACACACATATATGCTAGGGTTAAAATCTGGATTCTAGCTTTCTTTCCTCCCTCCCCCCCCCTTTTTTTTTTAAAAGAAAAAGCTAATTATTTTTAAGTCTTTAAAAAGATTTGATTTGGCCATGCTTATACATTTTTTTCCCCTCCTCTAAACAACAAAAACACATTTTTAGTGTTTTCAGATGTTGAGATCTTTTATGCTAGCTAAAGACACTAATTTGAGTAGAAAGAACCAGCCATCAGCCAAAGTCCAGTCTTTTGAAGATAATACAGCTACGTGACAATTTCTGGCAGTTGGCTGTGGAAAAGTCAGGATCAGTTGGTGTCTTATATCCTGCCTTCATTTTTCACAGAAACGTGTGACATACATCTGGCTCTGGAAGAAATTTCAGTTCATCTTTTAGGCCCACCAATACGCCTCTTACTTCTTGATCCTTTTTGCATATGAAATTTCACAAGCATTGTAAATCACACACTGTGTTAATAGCAAAGCATACAGCTGAAATGCTAAAATTCAACATAAATTTGGATATAATACATCGTGCCAGTGTAGCACTGTGTTTGTACGGGCATATGCACGCGACTTCAAACCACAGAAAACAAAGCCAGGAAAGAAGATCAAAGTCAGAGCTTTTAGAGTTAACTCTTTGGAAAACTCTGCAGAAGGGACTAGAAAAAAAGAACTAGTTTCTGAATCCTACTGTACACCAGCGGGCATAGGTATCGGTCAAAAATTGTTACCCGGCTATTGGCAAGTAGGGCAGGCTATCACAATTGACAACTGCCTCTTTTAAGTTTTAGCAGAACATTTCCCTGGGTTCTTAAACTCTTACTGAACAGATGCGTATATCTACTGTGCAAAATCTATCATTCAACATCAATTAGTAGCATTTTTTGGAAAGAAGCACTTCAGAACTAAAGGAAACGTGACAGATAGAGAGGCCTGGGAGAAGCTAACAAGTCCGAGAGGAGACACTTAGAAGCGGCTGGAGCACCTCAGATACACAAGGCACATGGACACATAGCTCTGCAAGCTTTGCAGAGTGCAGAGTACTGCACTTCAGTACTACACTGCACAAGAGCACTGTTGGTTTGTCCAAGGCTCAACAACAGTGCAACAGCTAGAAGGTAGTAAGCTATAGACACCAATTCGTATCTATTCATGTTCTCTCAACTGCTTGACTTTTTGTGGTCAGTTACCTCACCACTCATCTTTATGTTTTGGAATAAAACTATAGAAACTTACTGGAATGAAACCACTAGAAACTATCTGTTTTCCACTAAGGTGAGTAGTGGTGGACATTCTCAAGAATTATGAATCTTAGGACTCAGCAGAACAACTGAAACTAAACTCACTGAATTTCGCTAAGAGGCAATGGTTAAAATTCCTCCATATTTGGAAAGCTGAGTAAAAACATGCCAAAGAAAGAAGTGGCTTCTACGTTCCGCATCACTTCATTGGCCATCTTTGTACCGTCTGTCATTGGAACATACCCTGCGTTACGTGCTTCCTGATATTGCCAGGTATTATTAAGCTGACAGACATTTTTTACAATATCCTGCTCTATATCTAAATAGCACCTTTAGATCCTCTACTGGTATTGTGAGCACTAATCTCTCACACAAAACTAAAAAAAGAATTCCAAGTAAAATCCAAATAACTGGAGAGCCATCATCACAGTGGTTTTGACAGCAGTGCCTAACAGCTCTACAGACATTTTACTGTAAATTTACTTAGACTGTTACGCAGGACAGTTCAAAGGATATTCTGCTAATTTACTCAGGTAATAATGATGGATTTGCTGCAATATCCAGAGAAGTGAAAATATATTGAGCTAAAGTAACTTTCACCTAAGGTTAGGCCCTTTGAATGATTACCATGAGGCGGGGAGTGGAACAATACACTTCCACTGTTACTTTGAACGAAAGACCTTTCTATATGGTATTTTGCCAGGAACAGAAATTACTCCTGTTTTTGAAAGTCTGACCCAATGCAGCTGCTTTGTTTAAAAAGTTAATGATTGCTTTTGCATCCACTTCAATAGATCAAAAAGAAAGTTATTCCAAAATTGAAGCAATATAAGCAATTTTTATTTGTTATTTGAACAAAATTAAATGGAAAAAAGCCAGTTTGTTTTTTTAATTCAACCATCATACTTTCTTCATTAACATTTTGCAATGTTTGACAATACTTAATAAAATAGCTTTATTATTACCTAAAATGTTGCAATTTAGCCTTTTATAAGTTACGCCAAACTTTCCACAGTTCATTCTCCAAAGCCTACTGACTCAAAGCAAAAAAATCAGATTTATAGTTTTGTTCTAAAAATGATTTAAGCTAAAATACCAAAAAGTTGCAAGTTTCCAGGCCTCCCTTTCATACTACATTCATTTAGGAAATATTTTAATGACAGGCAATCCTAAAAGAGAAGCAGATATTCAGTATGTTTAACAGGCCAAGTTAAGAGTTTGCAGAGGAGGAGGGGGAAGCAAAACATACTTAAAGAGGACACTTTTCAAGGTATCATATTTCCTAACTTCTGGTTTCACAAAATACATTTACATTGGTCTACACAAAAACAACGCTAAGACAACACTTAAGCATCATTTCTGGTTACTAATAGCCAGCCCTTCTCCCAGATGTATATTTTTTCCCCTCAAAACTCATTTCGTAGTTTAACCAAATCTATCTTTATCTAGATAGTGATATGAAAGAGATATAATAGACACACATACATATATATAAAATAAGATTCAAACTAGGACTCAGTAGTTTAGATGCTGACTCTCAAAGTTAAGATGTAATGCGAACAAACTTTTCTCTGCTGTCAGGCTATGCTTAATTTTGGAAAGTTAGGCTAATTATTCTTTTCTGTCCAAGAAACGTGAAATAAGTCAGTTATGGCAAAACTCCTGACAAGTCTCCTGTCCTGAAAGAACTTTCTACTTGAATATAGGTACCAGGAACTGAAAAAAACATAGAAGTTATAATCAGAATTTAAAACTCATCTCCCTTATTGCCATAAATGGAGCTTTGTAGTTCAAGACAAAAATTTTGAGTAAAATCATTTAAAAAATTCAACACACTAGTTAGACAACTTAAAGGCAAATCCTGAGATCAGCTGAAACAGTTTTAGTACACCATATGATCAATACTTGGGACTTCTCTTGAACAACTGCTAGTGGGAACTTCACTCTTGAAAACTGCTTTGGAAAATGTCAGTTAGAAGATACCAAGGCCTACAAACAATGCCTCGCAGACAACTGAGTTAACAACGAAATGTAAAACCCCTTCTTCATTTAACCAACAGGCATTCCAAATCAGCGTGCGACTTTGTTAGTCACTTGCATCTAACAAGGCATAATTCCCAGAAGTGTTTTACAGCTACAGAGATTTTGTTCTGCGCCCATTAACCTAGCTTCACGATAGTGCTAAACAGCACACCCAGAGACAGCAACTGGACACAGCATTACTCCGGCACTTTCTGGTATCTGTGTTCACAATCCTGCAGGGCCAGTATCTTCCGGTAAACGGGATTCTGGATGAAGATATCTCTTATATTCACCTTTTGAAAAATATGAATTTAATTGCTATTCAAAACAAAGGAAATCTACGGCCTTCTCTCCACTAAATCTAGCATGATGCCCTGGAATCCACTGGTATCAGAGGCATTATGCAATTTTAAGGGAAATTAAGCTATTCAGAAAATAAAGTCCAAAGGCAGTTTTAGAAATACTGCGGCTCTCACAGGAGACAATCACAACTTCCATTAGCATAGTGGTTTTTATATATGTATAAATACTAAAGTATACATTAGATATATGTAATAATATGAAATTTTTATAAACAAATCCTTCTTCACCTACATATCAATTTTGAGTTACCCAGATAACGTCCTTTTGATAATACTGTTAAGATTTTGGTGTCACTGACAGTTCTATTTTCTTAGCAAGCAATTGTACATTTTATTTCAGGTATGAGCTACCATGCAATATAAATTCCATCGTGTTTAAGAGATACTTGAATTTAGGCAGCTACCCACATCTCTTTTTCTTAAAGGATGTTAATTTTATAATCATAAATATTATGAATGACCATTAACAGTGAGGTAGAAAAACTGTAGATTTTCCGTAGGTATATAAATAGATACTTACAGCCGTTCAAGTTGCTTTAGATCCTGAAATGCTCCACGTTCTATCACAGTAATCTGATTTTCTTCCAAGTGTCTGCAATTCCAGAAATACCAGTTAATTTTAAGACAACAGAATAAAAAAGCTTCCCCGCTTCTCTTCACACATGCTACAAAAATGCTTTTCACAGAACTACCAATAAGAGTTATAATTAGAGATTATTAAAAAAAAAAATTGTACAAAGCAGCACTATTTCTCTTGGTCACTGACAGGAAACTGATTTACAAATCGCCTCCTGACAGAGTTGTAAATGTTTTTGTTCCTAAACTTTATAACCACAACCTTGGTGTAGAGGCTGAGTGTTACAACCTTAGTGTATTACTCCTTACACAATGTAATTGAGATAAGCAATTCCAGAGCCCATCGCAGGCCTGTGCAAACCTGATGAAGTTCAAGCAGGCCAAATGCAAGGTCCTACACGTGGGTCAGCGCAATCCCAAGCAAAGCTACAGGCTAGGCAGAGAATGGACTGAGAGCAGCTCTGAGGAGAAGGACTTCGGGGTTCTGGCGGACAAGAAGCTCAACATGAGCCAGCAGTGTGCGCTGGCAGCCCAGAAAACTAACTCAGTCCTGGGCTGCACCAAAAGCAGTGTGATCAGACAGTCGAGCGAGGGGATTGACCAACCTGATAGCCTTCTATGAGGATGTAATCAGGTGGATGGATGATGGAAGGGCGGTAGATGTGGTCTATCTTGACCTCAGCAAGGCATTTGACACCGTCTCCCACAGCATCCTTGTGGGCAAGCTGAGGAGGTGTGGCCTGGAT
>VWZZ01003902.1:1742342-1770859 GCA_013399095.1 Psophia crepitans
AATCTGTTGGAACAAGTCCAGAAGAGGCCAAGAAGATACTCAGATGGCTGGAGTACCTCTCCTATGAAAAGACAAGGTGACAGAGTTGGGCTTGTTTAGCCTGGAGAAGAGAAGGCCGTGGGGAGACCTTAGAGCATCTTCCAGTCCCGGAAGGGGCCTACAAGAAAGCTGGAGAGGGGCTCTTTACAAGGGCAAGTAGTGACAGGACAAGAGATAATAGCTTGAAACTGAAAGAGGGGAGATTTAAATTAGATGTCAGGAAGAAATCCTTCCTTGTGAGGGTGGTGAGGCCCTGGCACAGGGTGCCCCAAGAAGCTGTGGCTGCCCCTGGATCCCTGTCAGTGTCCAAGGCCAGGTTGGATGGGGCTTTGGGCACCCTGGGCTGGAGGGGGGTGTCCCTGCCCATGGCAGAGGGTTGGGACTAGATGGGCTGTGAGGTCCCTTCCAACATAAATCATTCTATGATATTTATTTTTTTTGGTCCAGCTTTCATGTTGTGGAAAGATTTCAGGCTTGCCCCAGAGTAAACCATTTGTAAGTAACCCAGAGTGGTTCAGCCCCTCCAGAAATACAGCCATGGCAGCTATTGGGAGAACTGTATAGTCCCACTGTATAACACGGTACAAAAACCTGAGAGAAAACTTACAGGTTTCCACTGTGTCTGATCCTGCTTTTCTTCACCCCCTGAGACTGAGACAAGGGTAAGTTATAAGTAATGGAGACTGACTTCTCTTTGATTTACACTGTACAGGAAATGACTATTCATTTACACAGCAGAAGTGCTCTTTATAGGTAAAGGGTACGCCAAGGAACAGCGATACCAAGTCCCATTTAAGCTGACCTTTTCCTGCCCCAGTGCTGCCTTCCAGCACACACCCATCTTCTGCTTCTGTAAGAGCGCTCAGATGCATGGACTAAATCTCTAGACTCTCTGAACATTTTATGTGGCTTCAGCTAAAACACAGAAAGAACGAACTTAACACACAGTAAGTCTGGGCTCAGCCAAGACTAACTAGTGAAAACGTACTATTCTTCTGTTCTCAACAGCCACTCCTCCGCACTCAATCCTGTGAGGATAGTCAGAGCTGTTCAACTGGATAGCAGTTGAGAAGACAGCCAGCCAGCCAGAGAGTGTTCCACAGGTAAGACAACATATGAAGATCAAAAAATGAAATTTAAAAAAAACCACCACCATGTGAACCAGAGAGGCACGTTCCTAAAAGGAAGGGGAGGAAAAGCTGCATGAGGAAAGGGGAAAAAGATGACGTTACTAGGGATAAAAGAAAAAGGTGCACAAAGGAATAGTTTGCATTTATGTTGTCAGTTTGGGACTGGAATACTGCTATACTGTTCTACCAGTTACTGGATCACTTGCTCGTTGCCCTCACTCTGATGTCTGAAAACAGGACCAGACCACCTTGCTAGGAACTCTGGGAGAGGTTTCATGTTTCTGTGCTTCTCACTATATCCGATTACACGTGGGGGGAAAAAAAGAGGAAAAAATAGGGTGTCATTAGTAGAAGAGAATTATGGAAGGAAAAGAAAGTAAGAAAAATCTGAGTGACTTCTGGACATCAAAAGTGCACAAACAAAAAAAAAAGCAGCACAAACTAAAAAAACCCTCAAATATATACCCCCAGATATAACAGAAATATGGAGAACAGGGAAATACACAACAGTGAACAAAACTGGGTATGTTAGCAGGCAGTGAAATGGCATGTCTTGGGTTTCAGATGGTCTTCACACACTGGAAGACAGAACAACATAAAAGCATTTTTTAAAATAGGTATATTCTGGTTTTATCCCTAATGACTTCTGTGGTAACCACCACACTGCTCAAAGGCTGAACAAACATTTTACATCAAACTGTAATGAATACAGAACCAAAAGAGAGTCATGTGAAGATGGCAGTTGCGTGTTTTGCTTATTGTAAGGGCACTCAGTAAAAAGGACTGCAGCGACGCTAGGCAGTGTCTGACACTGTAACAAACCAACCAAACCGAAACAACCACTGGCACTAATGACAGCATAGTGCATGTATTTTAATAGACTTCCAAAACAGTATGGGCAGTTGGGATGAAAGCCAAGGAAATCTAAACGACTCCACTGCTAAAGATGAGAGAAACACCACAGGAATGAAAAGTCTTCCGATACATTTGAAATGTTTCCTGAGTATATGACAACTTGTTCAAAAGTGTTAAGGTAGCAGGAGAAAAGGACGTGCCTTTTCATTAGCAGGGCTCAATTAATTCATTGATTGAATTACCACTAAATAACTGTAACAGTTCAACAGCTGCAGTTTTAAGGAAGGATTTCACTTTACATTGAAGAACTTCCAAACTTTCCTGAAAGGACTGAAACAGCTTCAAAATCAGTTTCTTGTTCTTTTAACCCAAGATTATTTTCTTAAGAAAAAAAGGTCTATGTATAACTACAACAAATATCTACCAAGTAGTCCTAATTTTTATCATTAAATTAGTGGTGTTCTTTGAGGGCCATCGAAGAGAAAATACGAAATCAGGAATGACAGCTTCTGTAGACTGATGTTTTCCCTTTTGAGGTTCAAGAAGTACAAGTAAGCTCTTGACTGCTACTTTTAGACCAAGAGACAGCACCACCTAATTTTTTTTTTTTATTACTTCATATTAGACTTTAAAATTCACAGGTTTCCCTGTGTACAACCTCTACAGCTACAGCTGCCAGCTATCCTTAATGAAGTTCTGATTAATCTTCTGCAAAAGCTCTATTAATGAGACTGTACCTTAAAGTGACCAAATCCTATTTGCTAGTATTTAAGTATAACTGATTTATGTGTAAGTGACTGTAAGGTAGATCAAAATTTTTACCACAGTATGTATTAAAAGCCAGTGAGAAACACAAAGAATTAACTAGCTCTAAAACAACATTCAGACTTTAGCATGCAACTAAAATTTACTGTTTCACATCACAAGTTGTTCCAGTTGCATGGTTTAAAACAATACTAATAACTGAATAACGTGCAGAAATTATCAGCATTTCATCTCTAGAGTTACGGACATTCTTAGTACTACCACCCTAAAACAGTCTTGTAATGACAGACAGGTTTTGTGTTATACTCACAAGACACGGAGATTCTTCAGTCCTGTGAAGTCCGTCTTAGTGATTCTTGTGATATTATTTTTTTCTAGATCACTGCAGAAGAAAAAGAAACCAGCATTCAGACACTATAACTGACATCCAAAATTCCATTACCATAAAATATCTCCATCAGTGGAGCGTCTTTCAGCTGCTCAAATTGTACAAACTAACATTTCCATTAAAATCTCAAAAAGCAAATCATCTGTCCTGATGCATTTTGCCTCCTCCTCTGAGTATGCTGGTCTCATACAAGAAGTCTCTTACATTTTTATTTCCAGTATCGGTGCTCCCTATATGCTTCTTCCTCACTCAAGACTCCAATCTTGTCAGAGAAGAAATATATTTAAGACCCCATTGGTATAATACAGCTGAAACAGAGTACTCTGTCCCAAAACAAAGATCAGACTCTGGGATTATTCTAAACTGTAGCCTGCCACAGAGCTCAAGGAGAGAACACCTTACTTTGGTGACTCCTCACTGTGGTCCTACCCAGGTGACCGGAAGATTTGCAAATTTATAGAAGAGCTTAGGATTTTTTTCAAGCACCCTAACTGGGCAGCCTCCTGAGCCCAGCTTGGTTAGTTGTTGGGTTTTTTTTTTGTTCTACCTGACCTCATGTTAACCAACAAGGACAAGACACAGCTAGCCTTTCTCCCTGGTCTTCAGCCATGCTTATTTTAACACAATAAGCAATAAGCAGCAAACTTACAATTAATAAAAACAGATAAAGGCTCCACAATGTCACCACAAATTTGTTCTGAGTGTCAGTTTCCTAGATACAGAAGCAGCCTACCATGAAAAAGTAATTTTCTAATATTCCAGTAAACTTTTTTCTTCTGACATTTCACTTCTACTGAAAGTCAAAAACTCAAGCCTTTGGAGTAAGTTTTCATACCAAAAAAGCATCCAGTATTTTTCTAAAGATGAGATTGTAAACAATACATTCTGACAAATTCTGTTGTCTATTGCCATCGAATCAAAACATTCTGATATGAAAAACATGTCATGAGACTAGACATTCATTTTCTATCAGAGAACAGGAGATCAAATCCACAGCAGGCAGCAGAGGCTTTTCCTACCCAACTAGGTTTTACCATAGTTCCTGCACTAATGTGCACAGGGATACACCTCTCTTCTTCAGAAGGTTCAATTTCTCTCCCATTTCTAGTAAAATTCAACAAAAAGCAAGATTACAGTAATATTTTTAAGTACATTTGGCAATCAATCGACACCTGCACAAACCCCTTGACCTTGAAATAATTTCTGAAAATGAGATGGCTGTTAGGCGCTGCTTCAAGTTGATTATTTCTCTAGGTAAAAAAGAGAATTTCAGGGAAGGGGTAGAAGTCAGAACTTCCAGGAACACCTCAACTATCACATTTATATTCTGAAAACCGCCGCATAGATGGCTGTCTAGGGTGGCTTCCAAGTGCCTAGCAAATAACACTGCAAACGAAATGCAAAAGTGTTGAGACAGTTTAATCATTTGTAACCATTCTACCCCATCCTGCAGGGGAGAAAAGGCGCTACCGGCTGGCACAATTTCCAGTAATTTTCCACCACACGTGCAGTTCTGCACAAACCTTGCGGTACGGCTGCTGCTCAGGCCAGTCTTTTGTCACCTCACAAGATCCTATTAGTAGGACAGAACTGCTACTAAGAAATACATGAGTGTTGGAGCACAAATGATTATTTCCTTTGAAACAAGATCATTTTTTTCTGCTGACATGAAGGAATATTCTTCTAAGACATTAACTGAAAAACAATTGTCATGGTAACAAATTTCATTTTTTCTGTGTGAACCACATTGTCAAATAAAGGCAGTCATGTATTTTGAAGTTCAAGCTTGTTGAAAGGTACATTTTCAATTTTCAGAAAAGAAACAGGACTGATTCTCCTAATATGAACACTATCCTCCACTTATCAAAAATGTAAATATATAAATGAGTACAGGTATTTGTATTCCTTTATCTGAGGAAATAACTCTTCCTATTCCTAAACGTACATAATTGTTTTCTCACGCATTCCCTAAATCTCAGATGCAAACTGATATGGAATTAAGCTCCTTTTAAGGTCATTTTAACATGCTGGTGCATTCACTTACTGGAATTAAAACCAAACCCAACACAAAGACGTAAACCCAAAACAATATGAGCCACTTCGTAACTCAGGGTACTCTGGTACTTGTACGTCTGCAATGAGGATGATGAAGCTCACAGTTCATACTGACAGAAACCCCAGCCTGTGCATCTACAAGATTTGTGCCAGGGACAAACCAGCTCCAGTTTAAGATCTCCATCTTTTGCTAGAACAACTTCATTTGCCATACACAACAGGAAGGAAGAACAAATTGAGGACTATTATAAAAAAAAAAAAGCGCACTAAAATAGACCAATAATTCTATTCTACACAAACTTTTACTGAATTCTGCCATTAAAAATAGAAGTCGTATAGGGACAAAATAAACAATATTTTTTGCATATCTTTTTCAAGCATTTGCATCGATCTCATAGTGAATATTTCTAAGGTATAAGCAAGACATTAACAGGATTGAAGCAGTACATGAGACACAAGTGCAGAAATAAGTGTTTTATAATGTTGAAATCTATTTCTGATGGTTATTGATAAAAGTCAAAATAATACTAATAAAATTCTTAAGTCATAAATGGTTTAAAAACAGAGTAAACTTTTAAGAGTTAGTTTATGCACCTTAGCACAGAAAATACTTAAATAATAGAAGAAAAACATTCTACCACCAAGAAATAATTTTCTTTAGCGCATATGGGAACTGAGGGTAATCAGGAGACTGAGGGGGGAGTCCCTCATTTCAGCTGCATGAAGGAAACCGACAGTATTCTTGCTTGACTTATGTCAACTACATTTAAAAAAGGTCCATTAAAGAAAAAAAAAAAAACACCAACCACATAGAACAACTACAGGGCACTTTCATTGCCTGTACCACCCATTCTCTTCCATTTGCATTTATCCTGTTGATTGAATCGTGTTTTTCTCCAGGAATACCTTTGAGTCACTGCCTACATTTTTCAGATTTTCCAGCTTAATTTCCTCTTTGGTTGTCAGTTCAGTTCTTCCACCCTGGTGCATCATTAACTACTCGTTGGTGCTCCAGGGTGACCTGATTGCAAGAAGCATTGAAAGCATTAAGTCTGGAGTAAGCAACACATAAATAGCTTGTGGTTCACTTGCACGTTGTTTTTCCATCTGCTTTTCATGCACTTCCTTTAGAAGTTTTCCCTTGCCTGTATCTCAGAAGAGGTCTACCAAGGCACAGCATTAAGCCAGTAGAACTGTCCAAGGCAGACAGGAGTCACCTAAGGTATACAGGGCAGCACAGTGTCATCGGCCCCGCTTTCTGTCCATTTAGATAAGCTTTAGTTCTCAGCAGAGCTTTACTCAGCTTGAACAGGTGTATGAAGAACTGCATTCCTGTCACATACACAGCAAGATCTCCATCACACCACCCCTCCTGCCCAGTCTGCGAGACCGGTCCCACATATCAGCTTTATTCCTCTCAACTTTCAGCCCCAAACCCACTCCTGCTATTCAACATTTTTCCCCTGGTGAAATCTCCAGCTCCCTATTTGGAAAAAGACTTAGACATTCCACGACCAATACGTATCTTGAGATTGCTTTTTCCTGCACTCCTGCAGATTGGCACAGCCTATATTGTACACGTAACATCAATTGTGCTATTAAACCCTTCTGAAGGTCGGTAGCTAAGTTCAAGGTTTCCATTTCTGTGAGTAAAATTACTTGGACAATGCTCTATATTTAAAAGTGCTGTTCTTCATGAAGTTCACTTTCCTTAAACCATTTCAGATACAATTGATAACTGCCGCCTCTTTTTAAAACTACTATTTACCTTCTGAACATTTCCCTGTTCCAGCATGCTCTCCCTCAAGGCTTATCTGCCATTTGATGAAAAAACAGACTAAAACCTTGATGAACGCTATGTAACACTTCCTCCTCCTGTTCACAGTAGGTCTAACACCGCTGCAAAGAAGCAGATTGCCACAGGTTACTCCATTAGTCAATTAAACTTCAGGACTGTGAAGTTACTGAACTAATGCAGACGTTAGTGGTTTACAGCTGGTGTTTGTGGGCAACATAAAATATTATGTTTCCTTTATAAAGTTTGGCAGCTGATTATGGGCTCACTAGTGGGTTTCAACTACAAAAAGCTAAACCTTAACATCTAACTTTGGTTGGCTTTCAAACACATCAGTATTCATAAGAACTGTTGGAAGCAGCTTTGAAAAGAAGTCATCTAGGTCAAAGACACGGGGAAAAAGGTGAATTGAATTTATATTTAACTTCAGCCCATAGCTCTGTGCAGATACATTCATCGTTCATAAAATTCTGATTGTGCAGAATTGCTGCATTTTGCATACTATGTGGGGCCAAGCGGATCTTAGATCTTATTCAACACACCTATCTCATTCCACACGTACAGGAGCCCAGCTACTACTCTGTCATATCACATTCAGATAATATTGTTCCATCATCTAAGAAAACTCCATTAAGGAATACAGGTCTCTCCTGGTGTGCCAGCAGCAAAGTTGCTACCACTCACTTAAAAACAAACCGTAACTGTCATCTACAGCAGCTTTAGTAAAGCTTTTGCTATTTGGTCTCTCTGGTCAGTCTGGTTTTCTTTTTAGTATAAAATATGTTAAGGACACTGCAGGTGTAGTGGCAGCTTTGAGAAAACTGACATGGAAGGAATCATTTCAGTGGGAATAGAAACATGAATTAGGCTAGAATGGTACAAGGCATCATGAAAGCGAGCTCAGATGAACTGTTAAAGGGAGCTTTACTCATAAACATACCCTGCTATGTTCTAATAACAATTTAATTCAATACATGTTTTGTAGATGTTGAAGACTAAGTCGCACAATGTACACGCTTATTACAAACAGGGATGTTTGGAGCAAATCCTGCTTCATAGCAAGAATTCCTCTATACTACTTCATCTTTCATTCTTCTCTAAAGACAATCAAGTGAACTTCAGACAGACTTTTAAAGGTTTTAAAGAGTCTCCAGCATTCTCTGGAGCATGCTGCTATACAGCTTCAAACTCGGATTTCCTCTGTTACATTACTTAAATTTAATTTGCTAATTATTCTGCTGAGCCACTCAACTCTTCCAAAACATCAGGACACTGCTCTTCTCGATCCTCACCCTCTTCCTTGGGCTGTATAAAGTTTATGACTTGAGAAGTAAATTCACTTGCCACTTTGCACTACTTGCTTCTATCTTCTAGACTCACATACCTCTGCAAACGTACATGCTCCTCCCAAGCTAACTCTGAGCCTATACCTTAATGTACAAGACCAGAATCAAGTCTGACAACACATCAGTGCCACAACAAACATTACAACTCTTACAGAAGAGCCAATAAGAAAGGCAGTCAGATGCTCAAGTCTTGCAACAATCTCCAAATCAATGATTCAATACTTGCATATACATACAAAATTATGTGAAATTCACATCCTTTTCTATACGAAGACACAAAAATTCAGAACAACACTACTAGACTGCAGCAAGTTCCTATTGCTCAGATGTCATTTTGCTACCCACTGCACCCCCTGTGCATCTTAATCTCCAAGATAATCCAAATTCTGGGCCCTCAGTATACTTGTGAGTCATAAACACACCCAGGTGAATCTTTAACTTAATTCCTCAACTCTTCCAAACCTACAGGGGTTTGTAAACCAGCTGTCCATTTTGGAGCTCGCTCTGCTTGCCTAGTTGCACTTTTCCAGGAACATCAAAGCCAAAGTCATAAGACTTACTAAAGCATAAAGAACAGTCAGATCTCGGTGCAAGTCCCTAATAGTTTGGTTTAGTTTTTAGGCCCGTGAGGTCTGTATTTTCCAACAAGGGATGCCTAAAATGTGTATGTCACACAGAGCACCACACTTAGGAATGAAAATCTCTCTTGTCCCCTAGGAACCAACCATGTCAGGATCCAGCACACCATCTACAACTCGCATCAAAACCAACCCCAGCTAGGACACAATTCACGGAACTTCCAAAAGTTCATAAAGAACAAATGAAAACCAATTTTCTCATAAATTTAAGAGCAACTGTCTTGAGGATATCACACACATGCTTTACCATTAATTTCTAATACATTCTAAAGGATTTATTTTATATGATAAATCAACTTGGCAGTAACATTCAAAATGTGGGAGGTAAAATTTAAGTGATAAAAATTGAATCCAGATTCCTGAATCTAAAGAGTTACTGGTATTATTCATTAGCCCAATTCCTCTAAATAACTCAAGCAGCACACTTTCTTGGGAAACAAGGCTTTTATTGTTTTGCCATTACACTGCTAAAGGACTTTGTCAATTCAAACCACCTGCTAGAATGACAGCTGAGTCATCCTTTTAAAATCTTTTTGTTTGATTTGTTTTCTCAACCCCCAAACACTTGGTGAGGCAACCACCAACACAAACACACACCTGAACTGGAGGAAATATGCATTTTCACAGGTAAGTTAACCATTCACTTGGCTACCTACTGCACTCTAGAAACTTAAAGTCACGAGGATCAGCCACCTTCCTGATTTTTACGAAAGCTACCTGCAGGGTTAGCAGTAAAAGGTTGCTCGCTAAAGCCCTCCTCTCTTTACAAGCACTTTTCTTCTTAGTTTGGGAACATGCTAACAACCACAAGCATCAAAAGGAGAAAAACTCACTCCCATGTGCACATTTATCTATAGAGTAGCTTTTGGTTACCTTTTGCAATCTTTACATACCCAGTATCTGTTTTGTTATTTTAACCGTTTTCTAGGATTTCTGCTACGGAGTTAATTTGCCTTTAATGGGTATGGACTGCCACTAGCCTCTCAACCTTAAACGACTATAATTCCCTACAGAAAGTGCTTGGCAATTCTCTTATGCCTTCAATCCAAGGACTTCAAAGTTACTATGATAAACTACTCAATTATAACGCTACCCTAAAACCCTCTGGCAGCACAATCTGCATATCTTCAGATTTAACATATTTCCATTTCAACTTTTGCAATGCAGGAAATAAAGTCCTGGGACTGGATTTTTATGAAATACATGAATTCCATTAGTTTCCAAATCACTTGGGCAAGCATGAACACCACTTGTAAAGAACAGGACAAAAAACTTCAAAATCACGTTCAGCTGAAGTAATTTTTTTTAAAAGATAGTACATTCCATCTCAATATAAGGCTGGTTTTTAAGCTATTTTTTTCTCCTTAAAACAAACAGTTGACTTTGCAAAGAAGCATGGTATTTACTTATTTTTATTTTTTTGCTGACTTCTGAGACAACTGGTACTTTTCTAAACATTTCACATCATCTAGTTGAATAGGAAAAAAGTAAAGTTCTCCACCTATGAGAAAATAAGCCCATCCAACAATTACAGCTGAGGCACTGACTGACCAGGGAAGTGCTTTGCAGAAAAGGATCTTGGAGTCCCATTGGGCCACACAGCATCAGCAGTGCGCTCTCACAGCAGCGAAGGCAACCCTTGACCAGACCATCCCAGCAGAAACGTAGCCAGAAGGGTTTAAGGATTTGAAAGAATTGACCAATCCCTTGTATTCAGGATTTGTGACAGTTTATCTGCACTAGTGTATCTGGTTTCATGCTCTCCAGTGCATGAAAGATGTTGATACCTTGGAGAGAGGGAAGTAAAGGGCCACTGAGACCAGGAGGAAGCTGTAGCATGACATATGAACAGAAGCCAAGAGCCGGCCGTGTTGAACTTCAATAAAAGGTTAAGAGGAGACTTACTGCAGTCTATAACTACTTAGTATGTAGGGGAGTATAGATCCCCTTCTCTGATCTCCAGTAAGATCAAGTCATATGTAGAGGGATATTAATAGAGAAAAAACAAGCCCTGCCACAAGTACCAGTTCTCAACAGGATTCAGAAATATTCTGTATAGCTTCAGTAAGGAGTACTTTACAGAGCATATTAACATACTCATACTGGAATCCAGTAATTTTGATATTACTCATGTTAAACCAGAACAACAACAGGCTTACAACCCAACATTTAATAATTTTTGTTGCTTTTCTTGGATAGCATCACATGTATGACACTGGATAGTTTCAGTCTTCAGAATAATTTAAGTAGTAATTAAATAGCCACACAATAGCTGGAATGTACAAATTCCATGCTGCAGTCCATCATACTTTTGTAACACACCTACACGATACAGCTTTGTATTCAAAAAAAATTAGATTGTTCCTTCTGATTACAGAAGGCTTTCAGGTATGACTCAGACTGTTTTCTGTCTGAACAATGAGAAAACTGATCTTAGAGGTTAAGTGCCCTAATTTTGTGAATAAGCTATCCATTCTTAAGCCCATTACAGAAGTGCTTGGTTAATAACCCACATTAAGTGTCAAAATTATCTAGAACTGCTTGCAGGCAGCACATTTCTTTCCTCATAAAAAAAAAAGAAAAATTACTTGACAAACTATAGGTGTTAAACACCAAGAAAAAAATTACCTTTTGCAACTTGTGCAGTGGCTGAACTCCCCATTGAGCAGATTGCTCATACCTAAGACCTGCAGAACGCAGTACAATGGACCAAGAAATTCAAGTAGTCTGTTTCTTCCAAAGAAATACATGTTTGTCCTAGCCCGCAGGAATTCCTGACTAATTATTATAGTTTACAGATCCTTTTATACATAAAGGAAACATTATGCTGGCAGATGAATGTTCTAACAGTATGTTTCACACTCCCGTTTCCTTCACCTTTGTACTCAAAGTTTTCTAGTTACTCTTGATGTGCTCCAGATCTCATTTCGTAGCGTCATCTATGCCCTTGTGAAAAATAGAGAGCAGAAAGAGTAAAAAGGGCGAGAGGTTGTACTGGCACAGCCTGATGTGCCAGCACACAAATACAAAGCTTACAAAACAAGCAGAAAGAGCTAATGTTTTATCTACAGATGCAGAAATACAACACCATGGGAATAACTAACATGGTGGCATAGCTCTTGTAGTCTGACATATGTTCTGTGGTGGTCGAACACAGGGTTCTCAGTAAAGACAGGCAAGGAAGAGGAGGAGGAGAGGCTGCCATTCATGTGAAGGAACAGCTCAAATATCTGGAGCTCCGCCACAGACGGGGCAAGAGTCCCATTGGGTGTTCAGGTCTGGATCAGAGGAGAGGTCATCAAAAGTGACATTGTGGTAGGAGTTTGTTACCAACCACCCATTCACAGTGAAGGAGGGAACACCACTCCAAGCAATGGCAGAAAGTCTCCAGATCATAGACACTGGTTCTTCGGAGAAACTTGGATCTCCTTGACATTTTCTGCAAAGGCAGCACAGGGGCAGGCCAACAAGTCAGGAGGTTTCCAGAAGGTGTCAGACATCACTTCCTTAAATAGACGCTACACAGGCCAACCATGAGTTAAGTTTTCCTGATCTACTACTCACAATGAGGTGGTGAGGGTGAGATATTCAGTAGAATCCCAAAACAACAATTTTCAGAATGTTGAGGGGATGTGAGGAGGGTAAGTAGCAGAGCATAAACACTGGACTTCAGGAGAGCAGAATTCAGTTTTGCAGAATTCTGAAAATTTTCAGAATTGAGGGGATTGATGGGGCAGGTCCTGTGGGAAGCAGCCTAGAACACTCCATCCAGGAACTGAGCAGGTGTATCAGAATACCACCTTGGCATAACAGGCATCTCATGACTGAGCTCCAGTGCAGAAAAGAGGGTATGGTACACAGGAGTACAGAAACACTGCCCAAACATTAAGTGATGGTATTAGGAAAGTCAAAGCTCAGCTAGAGTTCAAACTGACAAGGGTCATCAAGAAAAGCTTCTAGCAGTAATTAGCTATAAAAGAATAAGGAAAGTATGATGGTTTAGTGACAGACTGAGGTGCGCAATGCCTCCTTTGCATTAAGTCTTCACTGACACAGTCTCCCATGTCTTTGTGTCTAAAGACAAGATTCAAGAAGGAGAGGAATAACCAGCAGTGGCAGAGGCTCAAATCAAGCATCTCTTAAGAAATCCTGACCTGTAGAAGCCCATGAGAACAGATAGGATGCATCTGTTGGTGCAGAGGTCTGCCTGATGAAGTGTAGCCTTGTTGTAATAATTACCTGTATCAGATATCACATTTATGTTTAAAAAAAAAAAAAAAGAGAAGTTTAAAAGAATGATAGGCAAAGTGCAGGCTGGTCAGCATCAGCCTCATTTTGGTCCCTGGAAAAGTCAGTGCAAATACTATTGGAAGCAATTTCTGTGCACACACGGAAGAGATGACTGAAAATAGCCAACAGATTTACCAAAGCTAAATCAAGCTTGACCAACCTGACTGCCTTCTATGCTGAAACAACATCTGTGGATTAAGGGAGAACAGTGCCTTTCTCAGCTGCTCAGGGAACGCTATGCCCAGTTTTGGGCCCCTCAGTCCAAGAAAGATGCTAATACACTTGAGAAAGTCCAGTAAAATACCATAAAAATAATCAAGGGACTTGACTACATGAGTCTGATGAAGCTTAGCTTGTTTAGTCTGCAGAAGGGCAGGCTTTGGGTGACTGAAAAGCAGTCTTACAATGCCTACAGAGGGGTTACTCTGAAAACGGAGCAAGGCTCTTTACCGAGGTACGCAGCAAGAGATACAGTGATCATAAATTGAAACAGGGACACTTGAGCTGTTCATAGAAGAGAAAAACCTCATTAGTATCAGGATAGTCAAGCTGTGGAACAGATTGCATAAAGGTGCTGTGGATTTCAGGACCCAGGTAGACAAAACCCTGTGTCACCTGATCTGAATTCCATGTTGACTCTGCTTTGAGCAGAGGCTGGACGAGGAGACCTCCAGAAGTCTCTTCTAACCTCAAAGATTCTATAATTTGAAGTTTTCTACAAACAAAGGGGTAAAACATTTGTTTGTTGTTTTCCATTTTGGGGAAAGGTAAGGAGTTAGTAGAAAGCTTTAAATCTGAAGCACAAAAAAACCTATAAAAATACTTTAGAATACAGTTGCTACAGAAAAATGATTTAATATGAGGAAGACAGGATGTGCACACTATAAAGAAAAAAGTGCATCATGCTAGCTCAAGCATCATTTTCACCTATATGAAAAAAAAACAAAACACAAGGTTAAGAGCTGCATATATAAAAAATTCCTTTTTTACTTATTTCTTCTCAATTCTTGATGGTATTTAACCATTCCTAGTTATCTCCCCTAACTGTAGCTCATCTTTTGTATCCAACATGCACCAGCTGGCTGTATGGCCATGAGGTGGTTACATCAGTCCAGTAAACAAAGACCAAGCAGTTACACAGGTAGAAGTCAGACAATGCCAAACATTTTCCTGGCCATGTTTTTACTCAACTATCAAATGGACAATGTCGTCAGGATATGAATAGATATGTGCCTGCACTTCAATCTTTGGCACTTCTGGACTCTAGCCAAATGAATTTGGTACCCGAATGAATTCACATTCGCTATCTCAAACAGGAATACCTTGTAAATCAATGTAAAATATACCCTGTGATAACTGAACTTCAGAAAAATCTTCTAAGAAGTATGAGCATTCTTCAGAGTTAACGTCATTTACAGCAAAAACTTTCTCAAGATTTTAGTAGTTTCTTTGGTTTGTTTAATGCTGATTTTATATTAAAAACTCATAGAACAAAACACAATAAAGTGAGAAACAAGGACTGACAGAAATTACTATTATTTCATAATACTGTTTTTCACACCAAGTCTTCTGCAAGCTTTTTTGTCAGTTTTGGTTTTTTAATTCTCTACACAATCAATTACAACAGGCTCATCTGGGGAAAAAACCAAAACACCACCGCTGTATGTAAACTTTGGCAAAATTCACATTGCTTTACTCCACAGTGACAGTATCTTATGTTTGCATTTAAGTCTGTATTTCACTTAACTATGTGGTATACAACTGAATATAACATAGTGAAGAAACTGCTGTCTCTTTAGGTGCTCCTCATTAATACAGACAATTTTATGTTTAGGAGTTGAAGTATTTCACACTTGCTTCTGAATGTTATAATTCTTGATGACTTGGGAAAAAAATTCTACCAACAAACAAATTATTTTAGTGAAGCCTGACATGAAAACCAAGCCTTGATTTCATCTCCTTGCTTCCTGTCAGACATGCACAGACTAGAAACTCTTCCCACAAGATCTTTTCCTGGAAAGGTAATAGAGCTCTTTGTGTTTGGTGCTTTTTTTGTTGTTGTTGTTGTTGTTGTTCAAAACTTTTTTTAATTTAACAAGTACCAGTTTCACCAACTTTATCCCTTCCAAGAAGCAGCAGTCTGAGTGTACACGTCTACCATAGCCACTAAGGAGCAGATTAAGCCAAGAAGTTGTAGTAAAAGATGCAGGACAGTTTTAATATGTAAAATGAAATTTGGAAGGAAGTTGTGTATTGACTTGACCAAGTTCCCATTCAGATGTTACAACCACAGACAGCCTTTTTCATTCTCAAGTAGATTACCACCTTTCCTGTCCCTCCCTGCCATCCTCCAACTTTCAGTTTTCAACAGTTGTCTCGCTGGAGTGAAAGTGAATTGATTTCACAATGTTTCCTAAACGAACACAAAACTCAAGTTTTTCTAAACAAGGCTTGGCACACACATTAATGTTTCAAGTTTCCGAAACTACTCATGCTTATAAAACCACTTTGCACTAAGCCTATTATATACCTAAGAACTATGAAAGAACAACGCTGGAAATATCTATACTTTGACAAGTAAGTTAATGTCAACCGGGAATCATTAATTCGCAGCTTCTAAAAAACTTCATAAGCAATTAGCTAAAGAATTTCCCAGGTTAAATTAAAACACGGCCAAAAAAAATCCCAAACAGCTCCAAAAAAATAATCCATAAACCACTTTTTATTGCTCCTTATCTTTCGCTGCCCTTGCATATGTTCTCTATTAAAACTCACGACTCCAAAGGACCACTGGGCTGTTGCTTATACTTTCACATTCTTATCAGAGAAACTTATATCCAGAAGCGTGTTTTTGTCTCACGCTGAAGAGTCACCCTTTGCCTTAAGGCTTTATTTCTCAATATATACTTCCACTTCTGAAAAACAAGATTTCTTTGCTCAGCAATTTTACTTCCGTAATCTGTTTCACCACTTGATCCTTGCCTCCAGCTTACCTCCCTACGGCATTTATTTAGGCATTTCAGAAATGCACAATAGCTTCCTTCTACTATTTCCTTATAACAAGTTTCCTTTTTGCGCCCCAGCTATATTCTTAAAACACCTTCTCTAACCAGCTCTACCACTTCAAAAGGATGTTGGTTACAAAGCTAGTCTCTTCTCATCACTTTACAACTATTTCAGAGAAGCTTGTGACCCAGAAGTCCCCACCTCGCTAAGTGATGCTGTAACCACTGTCACCCTCATCAAAGAAGTTTCATCCAGGTTTTTCTGAAATCAGCATTTCAAAAAATGTACTTAATATAATACCTCTGCAGTCTAAACAAAACCATCACACAGATGAAAGATAAACCTAGGGAAAATCCTTAAGTTAAGGGCCCACTAAAGTCCAGGCAAAAACACTGTTTATGACTAACAGGAAGGCACAAGACATTTGAACTGCCTCCAGGACCCAGCTTTTTCTTGCTAAAATTTCTCAGTCATATTCAAAGAATATAATTGTTAATTAAACATTAGTGTCTCCGTATCTGTGGATGACCAGTACACATGTATGCAGTGATTAATTTTTATGGGTTTGATGTCATGTGACCATGGTTGTTATATGAGCTTTATATGCTCCATATTATATCCTACAACAGAGAGAACGGGCACTCAAACCTTTGGCAGAGAAGGATCCTGCACTGTTGGCTTTTTTCTTACTGTAAGGGGAGGGGGTAAACATTGATGTAAAGCTAAATTATATTCTTACACAGAGCTCTAGGTAACAACTGAGAATTTCTTTAGTCATCCATCTTTGACAAGGCAGCATGTGTCAAGGAACACGGTTACAAAATTCTAGGGAAATGCCTTCCATTTTAGGATGAGCTTTTTGGAATCTCTAAAAAAAACAAAGTGAAGTTTGGAATTGGAATCTGTCCTACTTTGGGGCAAGCTGTTTGTGGAAAGAGCTTTTCCAAGTAAAGTTTTTGTATTAGGTCAGTATCACATAATATACAAAACCATATCTACTGCTAACACCAATAACCATTTTCACCAGACTGATAGCTGAGGAGTACTTCAACTTTAGAAGCTGCTAAAATACCTGAAGTACTCATTGTTCCCCAGTGCGTAACCAGAGAACATGACAGGGAAAACAATACAGTAGGACAGTTTGGCTGAACTGACTTAAAACATCAGTTTTCCTATGATCTGAGAAAGCGCGTAAAGCTCACAACTCACCGTCTGTATCTTCTGAAACCGTCAAGGTTATTTATTACGGTCCCATAACATCATGTGCCAGTAATACCTTACAATCTACTAATACATTTACTTTGTACAAGTTAACTAACACATTCCTTACCCACCACAGGAATAAAGGAAAAAGACCAAATGAAAAAACAAGGACTAAGAAGTAGTCCTGTAACTATTCGTATGCACAAGAATGCACCTATGCCTCTGCTTTCAGCATGTTATTTCCGTAATAGTTAAATGCTTATCTTTTGTAACATTCCACTACGATTTTCATTCACTTACTCTTCTTCTCCACTCTGCCACTTTGTCCCTAGTAGGGCAGCCAACTTTCACAGAAACTCAGAATCGTAGAGGTTGGAAGGGACCTCGAAAGATCATCTAGTTCAACCCCCCCTGCCAAGGCAGGGCCACCTAGAGCACATCACTCAGGAACGTGTCCAGTCGGGTTTTGAATGTCTCCAGAGAAGGAGACTCCACAACCTCTCTGGGCAGCCTGTTCCAGTGCTCTGTCACTCTCACAGTGAAAAAGTTTTTCCTTACATTAACCCGGAACCTCCTATGCTCCAGCTTGAAACCGTTCCCCTTGTCCTATCACTTAATGAGACCAAGAGCCTGGCTCCATCTTCCCAACACTCACCCTTTACATATTTATAAACATTGATGAGGTCACCCCTCAGCCTCCTCTTCTCCAAGCTAAAGAGACCCAGCTCCCTCAGCCTTTCCTCATAAGGGAGATGTTCCACTCCCTTGATCATCTTAGTGGCTCTGCGCTGGACTCTCTCTAGCAGTTCCCTGTCCTTCTTGAGCTGAGGGGCCCAGAACTGGACGCAATACTCCAGATGCGGCCTCACCAATGCAGAATAGAGGGGGAGGAGGACCTCCCTCGACCTACTGACCACACCCCTTCTAATGCACCCCAGGATGCCGTTGGCCTTCCTGGCCACATTGCTGGCTCATGGTCATCTCTCCGTCCACCAGGACCCCCAGGTCCCGTTCCCCTACACTGCTCTCCAGCAGCTCAGTCCCCAACCTGTACTGGTACATGGGATTCTTCCTTCCCAGATGCAAGACCCTACACTTGTCCTTATTGAATCTCATCAGGTTCCTCCCTGCCCAGCTCTCCAGCCTATCTAGGTCCCGCTGAATGGCAGCACATCCCTCTGGTGTGTCAGCCACTCCTCCCAGTTTAGTGTCATCAGCAAACTTGCTGAGGGTACACTCCGTTCCCTCATCAAGGTCGTTGATGAAGATGTTGAACAGCACCGGTCCTAGCACTGACCCCTGAGGGACTCCACTAGTCACAGGCCTCCAACTAGATTCGGCCCCATTGACCACAACCCTCTGACATCTGCCCTCCAACCAGCGCACAGAATCCAGCACTTGGACAGAATCCAGCTCTTGGAAAAAGAGTTTGGAGCCAGGCATTAAAAATTGCATTTTATTATGCTGTGATTTTGGAGATCAAAACCTCAGATTCACCAATATGAAATTAATTACCATTTCTGTTGTCATGCTAGGAGCACCCTTACAATAGCTCCAGATTTCTGCATTAAGTGTTGTACAAACAAAAAAGTCCCAAAGAGCTTTCAAAGACAGAAAGAGCAAAGGGATGAAGACAAGCAGGTGAAACGGTACTGGTCAGTACTGTTGGCACTGTCCCCAATTCTAAAGCAGCCGAACTTGCATTACATATTTTTAACTGATATCTTGAAAATTACAGTAAACAGCATTTTGCAAAACAACCTTCTTTTTTTTTAAACGAGGACAGTTCTTCCCAAGCTAGAACATCAAACTGGAAGAGAAAAAACACAAATTAAAAATCTATCAGAAATGGAGTTCATCCCCATCCCACCACACACACCTCCTACAAGCACGTTCACAGGCTGTTAAACTGGGTTACTGATCTCCAAATCATTAACCTCCAGAGCAGTTAATATCTCCACTTACATGGAGCCCTGGTTGAAAGAGAACCACCAATCTTCTGTTTATGCAGACAGGAATGATTGTGAAGGTACGCAGAGAAAACATTCTGAAAAACTACAGGCAACTGATGTGTCTTGTTCTTTCGGGTGATTGCTGTGCGTACTGTCACAGCGTTATGGCACTGCAGCCTCCCCACACAGCAGCAGCGGGTTAAAGTCTCTCCAATTAAACTCCTAAATATAGCATCACTGCTAAAAGCCTTGCACCTCAAACTGGGATGAACACAGGTCCACATAGCAACCAGACAGACATCAGCAATAAGAACGCTATCATGCAAAATTCTCAGTGCTGCTTGGACTCTAAATACATTTAATAAGTGTTTCAAGGTCTTCATTAGTAACCTGATCCCACTTCCACAAGGCTGATTGCTCACCACGCGGCCGAAGTAGGAAGGCATCATACTGACCTCGCTGCGGGAAGCACAGCGGGCTCTCCTAGTAAGTCCCTTTGACCAGAGAAATTAAGAATAATTTCTGCAACAGTGGTGCAAGTTTTTAGGAAGGCATACATAAAAGCAAGTTGGTGAGCAATGCAAACTCCGAAATCAGTTTAGAATTAAACTTGAGATAGGTTTTGCAGATTGCTTGTTGGAAACTCAAGACAGGACCAGCTTTAAAGCACCGTGTTTTCTTCCTCATTTTAACTGGACCGATGTTTATTGGAAATGTCCCTTCATCAGTGACAGAAGAGGGAAAAATACAGCCATCGGTTAAAATCATCTCCACCTGAGACACAAAATTAAATTAAGGTCTCAGAAGAAGCAGCTCACAGATAGAAAGGTAAAAATCCAATTAAAAGCTCCAGAAATCTATCAATCATAACCTTAAAAACATATATTGCAGCCAAACAGATGGTATAAAACCGAAATACAAGACGAATTTATTCTGACAGAGACAACTGACAGACCAGATACAGTTGGGGGGAGCAAGCTGAAAATAACTAGCACAGAGGTACGAATCAGCCTCTTAAAGCCTCTTCTGTACAAAGGTGGCCTCAACTTACCTGAAACTTCCTCTGAGGACAAGATCACAGACCTGTTCCCCTTATGTAAATAGCTTGATCTATCTTTTATGTATTTAGTGTCATTAGAGAAGACAGCTGGTTGCTTATGAAGCCATTCCTCAATAGGGAAGAACAAGTTCTTGGTATTCCTGAGAGCCATTCAGGATCTTAAACGATATGTCTGACTGGACAACATTGAAAACGGATTTGAAAATAAACAGAGCGTTACAGATCTCTGGAGAGAAAACTTGAAAAATACTGAAAACAGAATACCTTGGGCCACGTTGCAACCAAAATATTACTACAATCCAGCCCTTTTTTATCATAAAAATTACTTAAAAACAACCCAAAAGTCAAACTGATACAGCATTACACTGGCAAACAAGACATGTTAATGAAGATAAAAGGGATGGGAGTGACAACAGCAGTCCCAAGCCATAATCCATATATAATACTACAATAATGCACTTTAATCAACAAGAAACTGACTTTCTCTCAATGTGACAAGGACAACCAACACTGCTTTGTCTTGCTGGAGCAAAAAACAAGCTGAACAGAAGAGACGCCCCTTTAGGCAGCTGCAAGACAGCAGATGTACACGTTGATTCCTACAGCTGCCACCCTCAAGCCTCCACCAGAAAGTTGGCTTTACTCAAAACCAATACATGGCTCTGCTGGCACTGGAGGAGCTACTTGCTCACAGTCACACTTTCTCCCCAGCCACAGAAGATCAGCCACTGCTGGAAAGGGTTTCAATCCTCAGCCACAGAAATTCTTTACCTGATCCAGTATCTGCCTGCAGTTGCAAAGAGCAACAGGTAGAAAGAACTGAGAGGTACTAGGTTACTCATGAAGAACATTCTAGGTTACTCATGAAGAACATTCCACAACCTCTTCCTGAGGTTAACACAACATTTGAGATAGTTCTGTAGTTGTAGTATTACGAGAAACAGTGATGCTTACATCAAGACCAAAGGCCATCAGAGTGTTTCAGGTTAACTCAAAAAGGAAGAATCATCCTTTTAATCACAGAGCGTTTGCTACAGTCTGGTACCTCACAAGGCTGGAGGCACTTTTGAGGACAAGAGAGGCTCCAGAACTTGCAAGTTCACAATCATTCTGAATTGGAAAGAGTTTGTTATACTACTTCAGTAACAAGACTTAGTTATATTTCTAAGTTCAAATTTAGTGAAAGAGAGGCAACTAAGGAAAAAAAAAGATAAAGGAAATCAGGAATTACTGGGGGGGTTGGTGATGGTGATACACTTAATTAGGTATTTTTTTAAAAAGAACAAAAACCCACAAGTTAAGAGTATTTCATTTGGATGAAACGTTACTTGAATGGTCAGCTGCAGTCCTCAGCCAAAGAGGAAAAAGAGCTCAGTTCATCCAAAGATTACACCACCCTTAGCATGTGTAATATGTGGAAAACAAAGCGCAACACAAATGTGACTAGGAAAGGATCCTGAGACATTTCAACTTTGAACTCAAAGGAAAACAGTTTTCCATTAATTTCTGGTGAATCAGGTGTAAGCCAACATAACTACAATATTAACCAATGGCTTCTATTTGCCAACTTTGATCAGGAATAACTAAATCATCTTATCAAGGAAAAAATGGATCCCAGTAGACCACCACCAGGCAAAAACTTACTCGTTTTAAAAGATCAGCTGCAGCAACAAGCAGCCAAGGGAAATCAAGTACTGTGGGCACCACAAGAACTATATCAACAGTTCCAGAAAAATTGAAGCTTGAAGTCATTTGAGCCATTAATTCCTGGGAGGGAACACATCGTGATTTAAGTCTTCTGAACAGTCTCTCCAGAAAACAAGCTCAATCCTTAACATGCAACGGCTGAAACTTGCTCACAAATCCTACCACATGTCAACATCCATGCAGGAGACGTTTTTGTTTCAAACATAAACAGAAACACTTGAACTAAAAAAAAAAAGTTTCACAATGACATTCCAAAAGATTACTGATAGTATTCACTATGAAGGTCAAATGACTTCATAGCAATCAACTTCAAGTGACAGATAGTAAGACAAGGATTTTTATATACATTTCTGCATGAAGAGTATTAGGATTTACTTATTTTTGGCTTCACAATCCATCTATACAGGTAAGCTACACCGACTATCGTTCACACTTCCCCAAACTCACACGCACACAAATTCCAGGAGGGGAAAGCAATACTCATCATCTATATTTTAGGACTTCCTGAAAGTCCACAGCTGTTCTTTAGAGGGGCAGCTTCTCTTTCACCTAATTCATTTGCATGAACCAACACTCAGCTGCAAAAGTGAAAATATGGAAAAAAGTGAAAAGTCTCAGAGTAATTCATAAGAAGTTCTGCAGCAAGTAGCCTGGTCCCTTTGAACTCTGAATCAAATCCAAATTTGCACAAAGAAATACTGACGACGTGACAACAGCCACTACTTGCTTCTGTAGCTACCAAATTACAATAGCTAATTTCATCCTCCTTCCTGTTTCCATCACTTCAAAAGGAGGTAACAAATTTAGTAGGACAAGACCCTGATCATATGCAAGTGCACGTCAATGTCCAGTCAAGCACAAGCAGCCAGCATTAAATTAGCAAGGGGAAGTATCCAAATCAAATTAAGAAACTTTGCCAAGTTTTTACCCAGGATCAGTACCTCCAAGAGCAAGGTCTTCAAAGCCAAAATCATGTATGTCTACTTACTGACACATGACCCAGGAAGAAAAAAAAAATCCCAAAGGCTCCACACAAGGTTTTGGAGACTATTACTACACCAACAAGTGAGCAGTAATCCCTAGTGGGAAGAATTCTAGAAAAACAGAACATCAACATGAGAGTCAGTACATTTGCATGTGTTTACCATTGCGTTCTGCATTCGAGACAGGAGCTTAGATTTAATTTGGAGACAAAATTGAGGAAGTTGAAGACTTATTACAAGTCAGTGCAACTTCAGCAGCTACATGCACCTAGGCCAAAAACGCCATAATAATATATTTGTATAACAGAAACCCCAGACCACATGAAAACTCCAGAGCAAGCAGATGACTAAGCTTCTAAATTGCACCTAAATGTGGACACACTCAATTTAGCTACTCAGACGAAGCACAGAACAGATTAGTCTTGCAAGCTTTATCAACTTCCCAAGGTAAAGAATCCTTCAAAGTAAAAGACAAAGCAAAACAACAATTAACACAGGAAAGCTATCAATTAAACAAGATTCTAAGCCACCAAGTATAAATTTAGCCAAACACAACTAAATTCTCCAAAGAAACTTTTATACATATATAATGTGCTGCTAACAGACAGGGAGATAACTAGACATGCGTGGAAGGAAAAACACAAAGGTTCATGCTTCAGGTTCAAACAGAAAGCAGATACTGACCCAGAAGGCTTCTCAGCAGGGTCTGCATATCACTTGCTCCTTTCAGAGCTGAACCATACAACTGTCAAGCACGTGGCTTTGATCTGCTCACTGCATGTACACATCATCTCTAACTGAACTTGACTATCAGCATTATTAAGTGTTACAAACAGCCACATGCATAATATTTTTCATACATAAAAAACATTTCTGCTGAAGAAAATTACATAAACAGAGAATCACATATAAGAACTGAAGTGCTGCTAAGCAAACTCTGGCCAGTAGAGTTTGATGAAGCAATCCAAAGGAACTATTCAGAAAGGTAAAGGATTCAAGATTTTTATGGATGTATTTACATGTTCTCAATTTCTACACCCTAACTTCTGCTTCCTTCATTAGTACAAAGCATCCAATCAGTTGCACAGCTAATATAAAATAATCACTGTGCCCACCCTCAAAAGTTAACTATTAAATTATTAGTTCTCTCCACCATACAAAAGGTCTATAAACTCCTTTATTCTCATAGGATGCCAAGTTACTTGGCAAATGCAGAACCTATCAGTAAAAATTAATGACAAGCCACAAGGTGAGCTATATCGTCCTGCTTATATACAAGGTCCTCTGTGGAGCATCACATCTTGCAATTTGGGAAAAGTCTTAGATTTAGTTTCATGTGTGTCTCTCCTCATGTTAGAGGATGGCTATTCTGGGGGCTCCTTCCCTAGAACAAAGGTAAATGGAAGTTTCTCCTTAGAAGAGACAAATATTTGTCTCACTGCTTGTCTTCTCTAGACTGAATCATTTCTTTGTGTGGTAGTATACAACGTCCACCTCTTTTTAGCTCTTCACGAAACCTAACTGAGCAAAAGCTTCAATCTATACCACACAATTAGAAGACTATCATAGAATGTAATAACAAGGTAAACTGCAACACAAACCTAATACTACTTGCTATATTTGCAAAGCTACTATTAAAGATGAATATACGTAAAAAAAGACTTTAGGATAGTTTTACAACTCTGTTTCTGTGATCACTGGTTAATCTCTGGATTCCCCTCAAGACAGAAATCGCTGGTACAGTTCTTCACAAAAACTACGCCTTCAAAGCATAAGAAAGCATGCATCACATTTCTCATTAAAAATCAGTTATCAAAGCTCTGGTGCTGCCCATTTTTTGGGTTATCAGGTGATCACTAGTTCATTTGATATAGCTTCTCAATAAGAGATATTTTCCCCCACCCTCAAAGAGGTTTTTCCATTTTTTCCTTAATGTTATATTTTCAGTTTTCCTGGGGTTTCATATTAACCCAAATTTAAATAAATATTTATCTTGGCTCCACTAGCCCAAACAATCTGTAACATTTGTCCAAATATAACTCAAACCTTAGTGGCAAAATATTTTAAGTGGTGCCATTAGATCTCTTATTACTCAAAACAAAAAGTTTCCAACTTGAACAGGTATGCAGAACTTTTAACTCAAGACAACACAGAAAGAAGCGACAACCTTTTCATAGTACAGACTCTAAAATGTCACTTGATGTGTGGCCATCAAGAAACGTATAAAAATTATTTTCCAACATACAAAAATTTCACTAAGACTAAAAATCACTTTGTCATTATTAATAAATTTTATTTTATTTAAGTTTAATCTTGTTAAAGACTACACATCAACCCAGTGCTACATCAGAAATAGTTACAGGTTGCCATGGACCACAGAAAAATGAGATACTCTGATATATCCAGTGGCTGACTAACATTTCACCTATGAGAATTTAGACTCGGAGGAATCTAAAGTCTTTCTCTCTACTGCTTGCATTAGAAAATTCAAGTTCATGCAGTTAGTAGACATCTAGATTTGAAAGAATTGATACAAGCTTTAAAACACAGTTGTAATGAAGACAAAAGTGAACACCATGAACAACAGTGAAAGGTTCAATGACAGACTAACAAAATAAAAAGTGAACACAGTATTTAAAACTATGCGATGTGTTACTCCGTACGCTATTTCCACAAGGTCTCAGTCACCGAACGCTCCAATAATACACTATTTAAAAAAATCAAACAAAACATCCAACACAGCTATGTTTCACATTTATCACTATGGCATCTCTGAGGTTAAATATTCAGACTGAATATTGTGAAACTTCTACTATTGTTCTTCATGCAGTTGCTAATCTAAAACATAAATCTGTAAATAACACCAAGCATTATCAGGAGCAAAGGCACGATGATCACTCTTTTTAACACTTCACACGCCAAGGCCAAGAAACTGACTCTTTTGGCTTCGCTTCTTACAGCAGGCAAGTAAAGTTACCCCCCCTATTAAGTACATTCCACAAATGAAACCCAGTAACAAAAATTGAGTCAGCTTCCCCAGACTTAGGCAGTAACAAATTACCACTTTTAAATCCTTCTCAGGTGGCCAACTAACCTCACATTTGTTTTAACCTGGCATTTGAAAGTTTAATTCTAGCCCTTAACTCTTATAATTACGCACAAACACAGTTCACCAGTGCGGCATGCAAAACATCAGTGTTATCACACCTCCTCACTCCGACTGGCGTGGTACACTAATCTGGTAGTGGTTTGTTGTGGAGTTTGTTGTTTCAGGGTTGGTGGTTCTTTGTCTTTAAACTGCTGGGTTGCTGCCCATCAGTTTTAGAGAGGGGACAGTTTCGTGCCCCGAAGTTCGGTTTTCTATACCAATGACATCTGAAAACTATTGTTGACACAGCTGGGGTTAAAAGTAAGGTTAATATGGCCACAAAACATTAAAGATGGTAGAACAATGTAGTGGGAAATCCATGTATTGCTATTGTTTAAGAGCTCTCAGCACTATAAAATGCCTTTAGAAACATTCAGGGATCCTGTAAAATGTCATTCTGGGACACAACTTAGCCTTTAAGAGGGCTCTGTGCACAAAGACTTTGCTTAGTAACCTCATGCAGCTTGCCTTCTTGGAGGAAAAACTGCTTCAGAGTTCGAAGTTTCCCCAACTCTATGACCCAGAAGGAAATAAAACAGGAAGTCAGGCTAGGCAATCTATAGTATTTGCTTACAAGTTCAAAAAAAATTAAGTTATCAGCTAATGCACGTAAGGCACAACTAACTGCACTTTCCTGAGGTCACCCGTGGAGCCCAGAGCAGAGCCGTGCTGAAGGTCTGTTTAACATTCCACTCTGGACATCCTCATATCTAGCACCGGGCATTCTCTGAAACATACCATATGCTATGCATTAAGCAACGTCAGAGATGCCGTCCTCTGCACCAAGCGAGTGCCAGAACTGTATCAAAAAACTGAAGCCTTTCAGCTTTCTCCTTAGAAACTTGTTAAGCAGTAAGGAGAGTCAACTAAAAAACTCTTATGAAGGCATGATACAGAAAGATTTACCATCAACACATCCATTACATTCTCCCATGCTGAGGCTGGAATCACCCTGCAACATTACACTAGCATCATAAACCCTGAAATAGATTAAAAATTAAGTAACCAGCTTCCCCACAAAAGTTTAAGACAGAAATCAGAAGCTGTTTTAATGTGACTTCTTATCCATGTGAATTAGTTTAGGGTAGTAGTCGATTTTTCCATGGTGATGAAGTCACCGCGCTGAGAAACTAATGAGAAACTGCTACCAGCCACCAGGTGAAAACATCCAGGTTTCTAATTGCATGTGAAACTGGTGTTAGCATTGACAACGATAATTGCTGGGAGCACTCCAGGTAGGGCTCTAAACTCCATTACAAGCAAGTCACTGCAAAACCCAATCAGCCGGTAAGCGAAACTGAAATAACATGAACACTGAAAATGTTGGGGTTTTTTTTAAAGCAAAACCAGCAGCAGGATAGCTGTAAGTTCTGAAAAGCTCCTCCCCTTCCCTCCCCAAAACATCAGTCCGCACTTGATTGCTGAAACTGCGGTTGGTATGTACCCTGCACTGATAGGCAGGTGCTGAGAAACTCATCCCAGGTGCTTCTACAAGTACTTGAGGAACCCTTAACGGTTTTTACTTACAGTCTCTCTGCATTCCTGGGAATATCCCTCGGTACAGTTTTGAGTCCTAGTCCATGACAATCCACGTTGGAAGCAATACATGTACATTTATGCGGGCATCCTCCAACAGGCATCCAACCCACGGAGCTCCAAATGCTCAAGATCATTCCGAGGCACAGAAACGCACTTCTTCCACCAGACAACATGGTTTCTTGATCCCTTCAGTGGGTATAAAAGTGTGCGCAAGCAGCCGGCCCTTAAAGATGAAATGCCTCTAAGAAGAAAGGGAAAAGAAAACAAGAGGCTCTTAGTACAGCCCAAGAGAACCCGCCACTGCCTTCATCGCCGGAGCACCAGCAAACCTTCAAAGGCGCCTGAAAAGGTTACGTTAGGTGGAGGAAGGTGGGGAATTGCCTTTCGGGCTCGGGTTTCTTTCTGTTATCTACGAACGGCACCAGAAGGCAGATAGTTTAACAGAGCTTGAGCCAGATGCGTCCTCGGATGAAAGAGAAACCGGGAGCGGAGGAAAACACACACAAAACATCCATCAGAAGCGGCGGCAATCTCCAAAGCAGCCTCCTCCGCTCCGCATCGCCCCACCTGGGCCGGGCAGGTAACCCGCGGAGCCGGCCGGGACTTCACAGCGACCCC
>VWZZ01003902.1:1771205-1819396 GCA_013399095.1 Psophia crepitans
GGAAAGGAATGTGCGGGCTGCAGCACGGGAACCACCGCCCGGCGCTCCGTGGAACGGGCTCAAGTTTCCCCTCGGAGGGGATCGCACCTCCTTTTGTTTCCTGCGTTCCCACTCCCCGAGTACCCTCTGGCGGCAGAAGAGGGGCCCTTCACCGCCCGGCCCCGCGCCCCTTCCCCGGCCGAGCCCCGGGCGCGGGGGCCGAGGTTACCCCGCGCAGCACCCCGGCTCCGCGCCGCAGCGGTGCCCAAGCTGCGCTTCCAGCTCTAAGGCGCAGCGCTCAGCTGAGCTGCGGGAAAGCTCTCTGGAAAGAGTCAGAGCAGGCTGCTGCACAGCGAAACGCTGTTCTGCTCTCATGAGGCTCAGAACATTTTACCTGAAGTACTAAAAAAAGCACATCCAAATGCAGCACACCCTGAAAATTTTATAACATTTAGAGATGACGTGGGAAATCGCAAATCCTAGGAGACACACAAGAAGGCATTCTCTTAAGCTAAGTCACAGCCCATTAAGAGGAAGGTTCTCCACCATAGTACACCATACAGGTACAATGAGTGACCTCCTGACCCAAAATACAGCTGGTATATGCATACCATGAAAACATGTTTCAAAATACTTATTTTTAAGCATGCAAAATAAGGAACTAAGACAAAAAGCACATTTATACTTGGGAACACATCGCCTGTTCTTCATATCCATCACACACTCTTGGTCCATGCCTATGGAGTCTGGGCTCTGCTCCTGCAGGTAGGGAAAGATTTTCCTTGTCCCAGTTCAACAAGGATCATTCACTCCATGAAACCCGCACACCTCCTCCAGTGATTTGACAAGACTAAGTTAATTAGGATTCAAGTTCTCAGGTTGTACTCAAAACATGTTCTCAACTTTTTTTCTATGAACATAAAGTAGTATTTTAAATGAAGGGCTCATAGGAAAAACACACTGTAAGGTGTTCCCCATAAGATATGGACATAGCATTCCAGTGTGCAGTAGTGCATCTAAACACATGTTCGTTTCTGGAAACATTCGCTTCATGTTTTGCTGACTGAAATGTGTAATTACCTGAAGCATTCCTGCCCACACCAGTGAAACATCCCCCTTCACAGCCAGAGCAGCCACTTGTCTCCTGCCCTCCCGAGCAAGCAAATACTTCAACGCTAGAGCATTTCCCTGGGAAGAGAAATTTGCCAAAGAGCACACACAAGACCACAGGTTAACCTTCACCTCTCCTGGTCTTTGTCTGAAAAAAAAAACAATAAAGTGATTTACTCATTTGATAATAAAATATTTCCATCAGAAGTTTCATTTGTACACAGAAACCATTTTGATCAGGCCTTAAGACTGAACGACTCGCGTGACTAGACTCAAAGCTCAGTGAAGTGGTCCTCGTATAGCAGAAGGCTCAGTGACAAATGACACAAGGGTTGAAAAAATGCACAGAGGGAGCTGGCTGTCACCCTTCTAAGTGGCTGCTTTATGCTGCTTCAGAAAAGATTAGAAAATACTTTACTCCCACCTCTCCCAAATCTACCGAAACCAAAAGTTTGGGAAGGTGTGCGTAATTCTGTCTGGATCTCAAAATGAACCTCTCCTTTCCCGAAGCAAGCGGCAGAGGAAGACGACTTTAACCTCCAGCATTAGCAGCTGAAGTAAGGGGCAAAGCCACAACGAACCTCTCCAGCCTTACAGCACCCAACGCATCAATGTTAACTGTAGGAGCTTGAACCCTATCCCTCTCCTTTAGCCTCTCAAGAGGGCAAAAGCACAGACAGCTCCAGGCATGTCACTGACACTCATCGCTATCTATTCTGAGGCAAGCACCCTCAGTCAAGTGTTAGTCTACAAGAGATCAGCTCTTGAACAAGGAACAGCTGGTCCAGGCCAGACAAGACAGAAACTACACTGCTTAGGAAGACAAAGTACTCTGAAAGCTCCAAAGTCTCCTCTGCACAGGCTGAAGGTATATGTATACATAGTTAATTCAAGCAGTGAAAATACTTTTCTTGGAACCTAACTTTCCTTGGCAGTCAGGCAACACCATTCCAAAGAAAGGGCTTCCCCCCCCCTCATTCTAGTTTATTAGCAAGTATCTTCCCAGCTATGATGATGGCCCTATGGAGAGGCACACGCCCCTCACCTCAGAGCAGTACAGAAGCTGTTGGATAGTACATCAATATGATTATAAACAATGCCAACACAAGAGCCTGATGTTTCGGGGGTTTTTTTAAACTTACTAATGTTTAGCTGTGATGAACTTCAAATTCTAAGAAATGCTAAAAAACTAAACTACCTAAAACCTCTTCAACACTGGCAGTCAGCATATTCCATGCTTCACTGCTAAGCCCTCGCAACAACATTTCCCTGAAAAGGACAAGCGAACCAGACAAAATGGCAGGAGAAAAAAAAAAAGAGCCAAAAGTCAACCCATCCTTGAAACACAATTATTATAAACACTAGAGGCATGTTTTCCTACATTCCTGCTAAAATAGCTCTTAAAAGGAGATGGTCACATTCTCAAGACATATCACAGTGGCGTGTTGACTCTGCTGTTTTCCCTTCTCACATCTAGTATGGCTTCTGGCTCCCAGCAATTGCCAGAAGCTGGCAAATGAGTCACTATTTGCTCTTAGCACAGAGCTGGCAGAGGTCAGCACAGCATTTGTTACACAGAACTGCACAAAATAGCAAATTGAGGAATCATCTGAATCTATACAATGTTATTTGTATTTATACTAATTTAAACAAGTTATTTTTATTAAGCTATCTAAATCTGGACAGGTTTTATCCATACTTTTCCCTGGAGTAGTAGAAACTAGCAACATTTCCATATATGTAAAACTCCTTACAAACAAGATTATTATCAAAGGTGTGCTGTCTACTCAGCAGGGATTTAAATCTTGCCAGCTGCTTCTGCAGTAAGACATATAGTCCTTTCTCTCAAAAAGAGTAGTTCACTGTATTTAAAATATCTTTACATCCATTTAGAAACTATTTAATACATCTATGTTATTTAATCAATTTGTCTTCAGGTAAGAAAAAAAAGTAGTTTTGCTTTTTTCCCCTCTTTGTATGGAAGAGGATTTCCTGCAGAGAGGTTCAGAGTATGCTCACATTCAAGCAGTGCTGTCACCTCAGCAGTTCTGGAGCTGCCTTCTCTCAAGCCTACCATCAATATCCTCACCAGCTCCACCACTACCTACCTCCACTTGGCAACAGTGCTCTTAGCACCACTTAGGACTAGGAAAGTGCCAAGTTCTGGCAGCAGCAGGAAGAGAGTGGACAAAACCAGGAGAATATGGAAGATGCTTGGGGAGAGGCAAGTGAAAGAAAATCACTTCTCTAGGCAATTTTGAACTTCCAACACTTTCTTTCCAAGACATGAAAGGACAACGAGCGTTTTAGAGTTGATTTCAAGCTACATTACACGGTGTGGTATGCATAACATCACCATATTTCTTGTCAGGGACTTCCTGGGCAGTTATGCATGCGCACACACTGTGTAGCAAGTGTGACATGTCTGAGAAACACAGGACTCACTGCACTTGTGTTGTCCATGTGGCCTGCACATGTGCAGTAAATCTGATGGCTCCCAAATGCTCATACTTTTTGCATGCACAATAGTCAGTTGTCTAGAGGCCTGATGGGAACTGCAGCAGGGCCTGGTCAGCTGGCTGAAGTCCTGAATTCTGGAAGTTTATGGGCAAAAAATAAGACCCTTTTAAGGAATCCAAACATATGGTACTCTGCTCTCGCAGCAACAAGAGACCATCATAGAACCGCATGCTGCAGGACTACCTGCACAACAGAACAAAGCCTCCACCATCACACCAGCAGTAACTAGGAGAGTGGAGAGGAAATGAGTAATTTTGATCACTTCAAAGTAATTAAGCCTTGAATCTTATCATTTCAGCCACAAGGCTCCCTGAACAGCTGCAAGAGGAGCTCTCAAGCACATACACCCCAGCACTTAATGCTTTGTCACATGACCAAGCTGATAGCTGCATTTTAAACACGCTAAGTTCAAACTCCGCCTAATTTTGAAGTCACTGATGCAATCATTTGGGAAGCAATGACATACACCAAGTTAAATAAAGTATCTCAGTGCATTGCCTAAAAAGGACATAAAGCCAACACTTGAGAGCCCTGTCAAGGCCAGGGAATTTGAACTTGGTTTTTATTAGAAGCTCGAAATAGAGCATAGGTTTGATATGACAGATGTCAATATCGCCGCACCAGTTCAGGGCACCTAACATCCCAGCCCTCCGCTGCGCTCCCCGCAGCCCGTGCACGGACACCCAGCGCCAGGCAGCAGGTCCCGGCGTCCCACGTTGTGTCGCGACGCCCTCTTGTGGCTGCCGGGCTCCCGGGGCCCCAGCCGGCGGCACGCCGCTGCCTGGGCGAGCTCTGTTGCACGGGCTGTTACACAAAGGTCCTTCGAGGAGGTTAAATACTCTTTGAGCCTGTTAGATTATTTTAGAACGCATCCGCAGATGTTGTCAAAACTGCGGTCAAAATAAACAGTCGGAAGATGATAGCACCACAGAGAAACAGATTCAACTGGTGCTGAATCAGACGATGTTTTTCACTATAATTTTCTCTGAGCCCTTCGAGGTTTAATAAAGGTTCCATAAAGATACTGGTATTTTCTATTCTCACTTCAGGACTAAAATGAATTATAAAAAAACCACTGAATATCGGCTTTTATAAACATATTTTCAGGTTTTTTGTTAAGTAAGAAAACAGTGTTTTGTTTTCTTTAAGAATGCATTCAGCTGAGCAAACAATGCTTTTACCTGTGCCCTTGTTTTTAAATATTATGCTCACTGAAATAAACGTTATCTTCCCTTAAAACAATCAAACTATAAAACAAAAACAACCAGACTAAAGGCTACTGCTTTGTACAAAACATCAGATGGATTACACAGTCTAGCAACTGAAGCTAGCCTTATCGTCCCCTCAGACAGCATAAAACAGTGAGTATTAGCAATCTGTACATCTTCACTCATAAACCCACTCCCATTTTGAGACATTCTCCATGCAAGAAAGCTTCTGTCACTGTGTCACCTGGCATACTACAATTCACCATACAGTACACAAAAAGAGCAGTAACTTTGAGCAGCCAAGAATCTCAGTAGGATTTCTTCCACTTAGAATGGGGCTCCCATTCGTAGTAATTACGGGGAACATGATGAATGAAATTTAATAAACCATCTATTTTCTCTCCTGCCTAGATTCAGAGACAGAATTGCAACTGGCCTTGAAATTTGGAATTACTTTACTCTGTCAGTTTAATTCTAACTACCAGTGGCATGGAACTTACCTGCTCCTTACTCTAGTTCCTAATATGCTATTGCTCAGGTAGTTGAAGTCCAAGTAGGAAATAGCAGAGAGCTCATTGACTAACAACATGGAGAAGAGATCACGCACCTTCACTGTTGCTGAAAACATTTAAAAATACAGCTTATGAAAGAAACAAAACAGTAGTTCTGCTGAAAGCTTAGCAAATTACATTCTTCTTAAACTTGTATCATACAACAGAAGCAACCTAGAAAGTCTTCCACATTATATTCTCCCTGCTACTTCCTGCACTATATATTCCATCAACTATAGAATATTAACTATTGCATTACCACTGTCTGGCACAGTTCCCATATACATACAGCTTGCTACTGCTTTTTCTGCTTCCTACTCAGCATTTCAGTAAATACTACAGAAAAGACAACAAAAGGCAAAACAAGGCCTATTACCGTAGTGCACAAACGCTACCTAACAGATGAGCATTTTGTTCTTTAATTAAGGGCTGTACTGTAATCAATAACACCACGGCTTATACATAGCACACAGTATTCAGTACATTTCATTCTGTTTCCAGGACATACAGGCTTCTATAAGAAAGTACTGAATTAGTTGGAAAACCTAAGTAATTTAAACATTTGTGGAATATATGAAAGGCTAAGGAGGCCACAGCACAGCATTTTACAGGCCTGAGGGTGTTACTTCTGACGCAAGGCATGGCAAGTTCCTACAGTGATTACAGGAGAGACTTGAGAATTAAAATGTAATCTGTGACCTTCAGTACTGTATCAAACAGTGGTTCCTTTGCTTTATATTGTTTTGTTTCAGCCAGAATCTGACATTAAGCAAGTTTGAGAGATTCTGCATCACAGGAAGTGTAGGCAAAGGTTTTTTTTTATTCAAGGCATAGTAATTCCTAATTCATGGCTCTAACTGATTATTTTCAACAATGATCCTTGAGGTCTCTTCCAACCTTAATGATTCTATGATTGCTAGTGTAAAGGAGCACAATCATTGCTTTATTTTACCAGCAAGTATTAAAACAGTCTAGAAACACTGTTTTCATACAGCAGGCATCACCAGTTTCTGGTATAAACATGCTTTCTCTCTTTGTACTTCGGCATACAGCATACTAACAATTTCTACACATATGCAACAATGCACAGTAGCTTCAGCAGTGGAAAAATATTTTTAAAAGTAAAAATTAGAAAAAAGTTTAGTGAATGAATATGCTGAAGATGTAGTTTCTTACATTTAGAAGCTACTTTCACATAGATCCAAAACAAAAGCTCCTGTTGAATAAAGTTTTGCATTCAGAAAGAAGTCACATCCATTTTATCACCCCAGAAAGGTATTTGAGAGGTAAACAGACAAGGGGAACAAAAAAAAACCCCAAACTTTTTTTTTCTTCTTCTAGCTCAGCCATTGAAATGTATTAAAGACAAAAGTTTTCAGAGCCGTAGGCTCAGAAGCGAATACTTGGACAAGAGCTAACAATTCCATTAGTCTGAGACAAAGCAATCCTTTAGATAGAGACTATTGTCTCCATAAACTAAAAGAAATATTTCAAGTTTTCAGGTTTTGACTGGTTCCTCAGTTTGGAACTCAAGGCAGAAAGATGGGACAATATATACTTACTACCTTAAATGAGGCCTTATCACACTGAAAAAATATTAATAGCCTTACACTGTCTTGGAAGACAAAGCTAACCTGAAAGTCTTGGCAGCCTTGGAGAAAATAAAGCATTCAACACTGTGATTAATAGCTTCTGTATTTTGATATTTACACTGAATATTAACACTTGTGCATAGAACGAGCAATGCCATTGCCACAACGAAAAACATGTCATTATGACAACCGAGGACAGTTGACACTGCTCAGTGTGTCAAAACAGAACTGTCTTATTTGAAGCGTAAAGCAGCTTCCTAGACGTTTTCCTTCCAAGATGCAGCAATAGAAGTAAAATATCATTTAGCATGTGCTGGCATTAGAAGTTCATGTCCTCATCTACTCAAAATATAGTGGTTCCCCACCCCGATGTTGAAAAGTGCTCAGTAACATTTCAGAAGTTTAAAAATATGCTCACCATAAAGCTTAGGCAGCTAGATCCCCATTATGTCAACACACTAACATTAAAAAATGCTTTTGACTACAGAAGAGAAATATCTAGTGGTTAAAGCAGGAACCAGAAAACCTGGATTTTGTTTCTGTGTTACTTACAGGCTACGACCTTGGCAGATCAGCCTTCTGGCCTCCATTTACTAGTTCATAAAGATTTATAACACACACAAGGTTATATAGCAGTCTGAGCTTTACAAAGTGTGTTTCAAGCATTATTTTCAGTCTAAGTTGAATTAAATAGAACTAGAAATATTTTGTAAATATGCAGTATTTTAATTAACGTGAACATTTTGTGGTCTTGGATATTAGAATTTTTTTCTCCTTATGGATATCTTTAATGGATATGGTAATTGAGAGCAAAGTACTAGAGAAAATGTCACATCTTGCCTGTAAGTGCTTACATACAGATGTATATCAATCTGGATGGCTGCAGAACAGCATTTTTAACAGTACTCTTCAATATCTACTCTGCATACTGCATAAAAGGAATGGAACGTCAAAGAATGAAAGATCTGAAAGTGTTTTATGCAAAAATTCTGAAGTGGAAAACATTATCTAGTTCATAATTTTTGTGGGTTGTTTGCTTATTTGGGCTTCCTAAATCATCCCCACCCTCCAAAAAAAAGTACAAGAAATGTCGCAATGAAGCTGTAAACATCAGGACAATAAGCTGACCAGCCACATTGGACAGAAAGCAAGAAGGGTTTGTCCAATTTTCTAGGTCTAGTGGTTGTCTCACACAGTTTTTCAAGCCAATGCTTGGAAAGAAAACCGCAAAACTTCATAATGGCTTACTACAAGGTGCTTTGCATTGGAGTTGTCAAGCTTCATCTTTCACATGTTATAGAAGATTACTAAACTCATGGGAATGACAGCAGTCTTTGTCTAATACGGTTACTAATTGAAAAGCCAACTGTGTTAATTTAATGAACTCAATGACCAAAAAAGACTCAAACATGTTACTCAAACACCTACTTGAGCTTTCAGACACAAATAATGATCTGCTCAGTTTTAGAGTTTTAAGAAAGTTAAAATATTTTAAAGTTACAAATGAAAGCCTTAAGTGTTAACAACATTCCTCATTCTAAAAAAGATAGTTATTTCTAGGCCAAACATTATTTGGCAATTTTCCTGTTGGTTATAATTGTCTTTTCTGAAGAGAAGTCAATTCAAATTCTCTGGTAACATTGTTTTTCAAGTGCAACTAAGTTTCCTCCAATCAACATACAAACATATGGAAAAAAAAAAGAACAAATGTAGAAAATAAAGCTTCTCTTTCTGCTGGCAGCTCTTACAGTTCAACTTGGTATTTGTGGGTAAAAAAAAAACAAACAACACAAAACCCATATCTCCTTCTGTCAGCCACTCTCAGATCTGTCAGACTTGTAGGAGCACGTAACTATTGAAAACAGGGCTTGAGTGCAGTTTGGGGTATTAAGCTGCTAGTTATGTTCCACAAAAGCTGTCCTGGGGGACTAAGCGATACTCTTGTCACATCAAACAAATGGAGAACGTATAAAAGCACAAAACAGGACAGGAGGAAAGGATATGATAGAAGAAAGGAAGTAGCAAGGCTAGAAATCTAAATATCCCATCCCAGCAAAGGTCTAGCACACAGATGACGCTACAAGAACAACATAATCATTGGTTCACAGTTCAAGTGAACCCATAGTCCAAGTTAAACTAATCCACTAATCCAGGAGTGTTATGATCCATCTGTGGGGCACAGAGGGTAGAACACTTCTCAAATGATCATATGCCATGATCCTACCCTTGAAATAGCTTTCAGAGACCTCCAAAAGATGCATCTATGAGTCTAGTAGGCCTAATTTCAAACACATTTTAACTCACGTGCATATGATCTCAGTCACTGTGGAAGAAATAGCAGATAAATCCTAAAATTACATAACTTTATATATGAACTCTCTCAAGATTTCATAATCTAATTCCACTTTCTACCATTCTCTCTTCAAGATGTACTGAAACATTTTATGATTCACCTTCAATAACCTACTTTACAAATAGACTACAAATTAACAAAAAAGGCCTAATGTAATTAACCTTTTAATACTTTACATTAGTACTTAAAAATTGTCACTGAATGCCAAAATACCCATTTGGCCTACAGAGACTCTAACCCTGGCTTCATATCCAGGACAGTTTCTAAACTTGAGGTTTTATGCCTCAGAATAAATACCCACTGTATATCATTAAAAGAAGTCTAATGCTATTGTAGGTTACTCTTTCAATAGAAATAGTCTAATAAATTTACTTCACTGTTCCCTCTCTTTAAAGTGCCTTACTGGACCTTGTGCCTCCTTTACTGGTTGTCATATATAATCATATGCCTTTAAGCACCAGGAAAAACAAGATTCACACAGATGAACTTTTCCACAATCCTGTGCAGAAAATGTATTTATCTTTTGCCAGAACACCATCCTCACAATTAAAGGCTAAGACAGGAAATCATGTTAGTGAAGGTGATGCTTTAGTTTCCATATATTTTTAAAAATAAAAATTTATATTTTTTTCTGAAAAAATATAAAGTTAGTGAATACAGTCCAGTAGGTTGGAATCAGTATTTGCTGGTTACTTTAAAGGTAATCTACATACATACAACAGAACACCACAAATGAAGAAATGATCCAAAAAACCCCAAACACAGATCATACATGCGCAAAATTGCCAACGCTAATACTGAAAGTAACACAGTTTGTACAGACTATTGGACATTATCACAATCATTTTTCCAAGCCATAGTTTTACTCTAAAGCAACCTTTTTCCCATTACTTTTATGCTATAAATATTAAACTCACTTTCTCATAACACTAGTCTATCTCATCTGTTTTGTGCAGATTGAGAGTCACGTTATGGACTTGGTTTTGGTTTGGGTTTTTTATTTTATTAACCCAAATAATTTCCCAGTGATTTTTTGGGTTCATTACGAGATTGTTTAGCACTCTAAAAATTGAGGGCAACCTTGATATTATGGAACCCTCTAAGCATTAAATGATTATCGTAAAAAATTAAAATCAAAGCCATCTATCTGTTCATCTGGTGCTGGTCAATCAAGTATTGAATTTAAATTTCAAGATAATCATAACTGCTGAATGTCTGGCAATAACCTAATTCCACCGTAATCACTGTCAAACAAACAAATATTCACAACTTGACCGATCTTTATTTTCATTTGCATTGTTTTGTAATTAGTCTTCTCTCTCATTTCATCTCAGCCAACAGGAATTTTGGTTACAGTTTGCAGGATTCATTGCACATGCCTCCCATACTATTATCCACAGCTGCTTGGTGTTTTAGGGGACATAGCTCCTACTGTTAAACAGCCAAACTAGCACACTGCGCAGCTCCAGGATTGGGGTTGTTTGTGCCATAACAGCTTTGCCTTTATTCTGCACCAGGTGGTGAGTACGAAATACCAGCTGGTCCACTTGTTCTTGATATTCAACTATCTGAAGTAGATTGAGCAGGAGACTATAATCAAGACAAGTGACTAAATAAGCATTAACCAGTTGATTTGAAGGAACGATTTGAAGGAACAATAGCAAGTTAGCTTTTCATCTGCATAGAAAAATCAAAAATACATGACTACAAAAAGGAAGCAATAAAGTTATTCTGTTACGAGATAAGGTGAACTAAGAAAGTGGGAAGTAGTTGTAGGAAACCTGGATTCCTGCTCACTCTTTATCAGCTCGAGTTTGATTAAGATTTCTCCACCATTTAATTGTGATACAACTGCTTCCTTGTGCCAAAATGTAAGAAATTATTTCAGGAATTAGGACAGAATTTGTCTTTTGTAAATATGTAACATTGACTGGGTTCAAGTCCAGGCCACCAAGTGCAATTTTATCTGGCTAGTGTGAAATTTTTGACAAGCTAATTACTAAAGTAGCATTTAAATAAAATAGCCAGTACACTGATTTAGCAAATAGCCAAACGCTTTTAAGTTCCAGTTGGAAGACTAAACTCTTCACTTCTCAACTTCACAAAAAAGTCTTATTTTGACCCAAGATTTTGGATTTGAAATCTGTTCAGTACTACTAGGCAGAATAAACATGCAGGGGAAAAGGCTAACACATAGAACAGAAGTTGGTGTTGTGGTTGTTTTTATTTTAATCAGAACAGCATAGCCAGCTGCAGTATTTATCTTGACTATAGTTATGATTGACATTGCTGGTTATTTACACCTTAAGTCTGTTACTTCAAGCATAAGTAATTACTGCTCAAGTATAAAAGGCCAAGAACTCTGTCTCTTAATTTTCAATGTTATGATTGACTTTCACTATTCAAACTCAACATTATCTTTACTTGTCTTTCCCATGTCACTTTTCCAGTTTTCAGCTAACATCAACTGCTAAAATATGTGCAAAATACATACCAGTTTCAAAATTACACTTTAGGCTAGACACATTCAAATTCCTATACAATCTGGTTGCTATGATGGCAATGGCTTTCTCTTAAGCATCCTTTCAGCCAAGCAAGCTTGATCTGTTCAGATCACACACTTTCCCACAGAGCCTAGCATCCACCATCATATTTTAATGCCATCCCTTTTTTGTGGTGTCAAATTTACCATATCTACATGAAGACAACAGGAAACGTGCCTTTTGTAGGCATCTATCCTTTGACACAGCACTCAGGCAAGTTACGCAGTGTTCACCTTCATGCTCACTGGTAGTTAAGGTGCTCGCTATGTTGCCATTTTAGGCCATTTCCAGCAATGTTAGTGCATCTCTGCATGTTCACACACCAATTACTTGGTCAATCTCTCTCCTGTAGCTAGGTCAGCCAGCACTATCACCACTATTACCTACTTTATAAGCTGTGTATTTAAAGCCATTATCAAGTAAAAGACTCAACCCAGGCAGTCAGGAGCTCAACTTGCAGTTTACCTTAGCTGACAGTTATTAGTATCCGACTAAAACAAGCTGGTCTTTAATTCTGGGCTGTTGCCAATGCATTGTTTCATCGTATAATGCCTGTGATTTGATTGATTTTTATGAAAGAGTTATTGAAGACTGGACTGAGTGGCAAAAAGAAAAAAGGGCTTCTGTAAACCCCAATAAAAGGCATACTGTTAGGACCATTTTGGAGAGATGCATGACTACTATAATGCCCTGCTCTAACTCATGATTTTCTTACAAGATATTAAATCTCTCAAAAAGAGCAAAGTGTACCAAAGTTACACATGGAAAAACAGGTACTACAGAAAGCTCACAGTAGAGGGCTTCTCTATATATAAAAAAAAACTATTGGTTTTTTAAAAAGTCTTATGAAGTTAACCATGTTGATACCATGCATTGCTGACTCAAAGCCACCTTTTCATATTTGAAAATATGAAAAGCTTTCAGCATGCTGATAAGCTCTGAGAGATGAGTAAGATTGAATTCAGTGCAATTAGAGTTGAAATTTCACCTCTGAAGGTAACTTCAGTGCCTTATTCTATGCTGCTCCAAAACTAAATATCAAGTTGTTATCCTCTGACCATAGGGAGCGTTTGTCAATGAAAACATGAAGTAAACTACAGATTTTACAGTGATTTAAGGTCAGTCGAACTCAGGAACAAATCAATGCCATGACAATGATATCTTACTAAGTTACATCTGGGCAAAAGATGACAAGACTATCTTTTTTAAAAATTATTTATTATACACTTGCCCAGATCTTCAGAAACAGTTGCTTTACATTTGACTTTGGCACTATCTGCAAACTTACTCATTGTTAAGTCTCATTTATCCAAATTTAGGATTGGAATAGGGTAACTGTTCACCATTACAGAAGCCTTCTGCTAGCAGTGCAAAACAAGCAAAGTTACTGCAGTTGAAGCTGTACCAACTGTAAGACTGTTAGGTCTTAGACAGGACAGATGCTTTTTCATCCTAGAGGACCTATTATGGTTTTGCTTATTTTCATGGCCGAGGGCTGTTCTTTCATTTACATCCTTTTATAAGCAGTAAATTAAACATATTTCAACCTAAAACATTCTACATATAGCTTTGCTTTTCCATACATAAGATAACTATAATTAGTAGGAAACAAGTAGAAAATGACAAAAAAATTACAAGGGTAAGAATATTTTCCTTGCATCAAAGCCAGTTACAAGTGGGGGATTAAAGAACAACCACATTTTTCAGGGCACAAACACGAAGGTTTTCAAAGGCTTACAGCACAGCATAACCTCCAAAACACTCCCCTAAAGAAAAATCAAATTGCTGCTCATGTACTTAAACCAGTAAGTAAGGAAGAGCACAGCAATGGGGCAGGGGGAATAATCTTTTACACTGATACTGAGAAGAGCCCTGATTCCCTGTCCGAGAAGGGCAAAACACCTGCATGCACACAGTAACATGAGAGAACACAGTTGAATAGAAACCTACAATAAGTGTTATGACAAGTGGCAAATACAAGTGGCATCAACAAATCTAGTGAGACCACATTCCCATGGTAAGAAAGGCAAAACAGTGAAAGGGAGTTTTGACAATACAAGTCTCTTCCACTCAGAAAGGGTTCAAATTTTTTTTCACTTGTTTGCACTGTGAAGTGTTTTATATGAAAACTTCAATGCTTGTTTATGTGTGTGTTTCTAGTGAACACCAGAAAACCCCTACGGTGGCACGCTGAGTTCACTTCAGGGGCAAGATGAGTATTGTTACAGCTTTCTCTCCCAGTATAATAAATGGGCAGAAGGACCTGGTGAATTTGTGTCATAAGAACTAACAGACATCTTACAAGCTGTACTCAAAGCATACAAAGTACTTCATAGACAAAAATTAGTTGCAAGATAATCAAGAAAGAGTAACAGATGATTGGAGAAAGTTCCTAGAAGACTAAGCAGCAATCCCACCATGGACAGGGGTTGGGTGAGATTACATCACTAGGTCCCTTGCCACCTGTATTTTTCTGATACTCTAACAGGCCTTGTCAGTCAAATAAATAATTTGTCAGACAAATAAAATTGAGTGATATATTCAGTATGTACACAAGTATTAAAGAGGCATAGTCTAGACAGCAAGCGCAAGAGACATCATAGCTAAGCTCAGGGTGCACTATACAGATTCAGTTTTCTTTTTACTATTCTAGCCATTATCTCCCAAATAAAGAACTGGATGAACCCTTCCCTCAAGTCTGACCAACTATCAAGTCTACATCTACAATCAATGTTTGGAAACACTGTTCAACAATCTTATTAATGCTTGTTTAGCCCCACCTCAAAAAGCTTTGTAGAAAGGAGAACTTTAATTGTGTAAAATAATCTTCCCAAATCACTCCTTCAAATCAATTTGCTTTAGAACTGTAGGGATTTTTGTTTTCTTACTCTAAAGCTTCTGGTGTTATCATGGAAAGAGTCATTCTTGTTGAAATGTGTCACACACTGAAGTCTCATTTAAAATTCTCAAGCACCCTGACAATAATAAAACTACTCAAAAAAACCCACAAAGAATGTTTAGAGTAGCACAATTATGAAATGTAGTCTAAGAACAATTTAACCATGATCCAGTATATTAAGCTGTGTACTTTGAGTATTACTGGTGTCTAGAGATACAGGAACACCCAGATTTTTTAGTATGCCTTCTGACCCATTCCATTGAATTATTGCCAAAATCTGTCGCATGTTGTAGATCTGCTTAACACAAATATTTTGGTTGCAATTATTGACTACTTAACTTCTTCACAGCTCTTGGAGACATTTGCATTATACATCTTAAAAATTATTCATATTAAGTCTTACATCCACAAGATGCCCTTTATTCAGAATGCAAATACTTTTAAGGAGAAAAAAAGTTGAAAAGTTGGGGGGGGAGGTGTTGTGGCTTTGGGTTTTTTGGCAGTTTTTTTTTTCTTTGGTTTTTAACTACTGAAATATTTTACTTGGTTAAAGTTACTTGATCATAATTTCATTACCAGTTCAGTCTTCATCTGTCAAATTAAATGTATTGCTACAAATTGCTATTCAGATAGTGAACACCTAAAGCATTCCTTGAATCATATAGTTAAGTTCATTGCATCTAAATTACTTATGAAGCAAGTATGTTGACTTTGAAAATTTCAGGTTCAAACTAATGAATTCCTCCCTGTGCACATTATTTATTTTTACACATAAAACGAACAAAACTTCAACCATTATTCATCTTAAAGTGCTTTCCAAAATTGGGTAACAACCACTTACCATGTCTACTGAATTGCAGAGAAAGCTATCAGCCCATTTAATACACTAACCAATCTAAGTGTGCACAGTTATTTAAGCACCCATCAAGATTAGCCTTTGAAGCCTCCATGGATGGAAGCAGTCTAAGGTAATTTTCACTACCTATAGCTAAACTACCTTTTAAATATTTACTGTTGCATTTATTCACTATAAAAACCAAAGTCCTTAGAGTAATTGTGAAATTAGAAATCATCACCTATGAGAATGGAGATCAATATCTTAACTAGATCTTTTCACACTTTGCACCAAGTTATTTTTGCCCAATATGATGCAGGGAGGAAAAAGCAGCAGCAATATCAACTTGTTGCTGTTTTTATGCACTTACTGCCCTGATAACAAGAACTTTGATCTATTTTATTATGCTCAGTACAGACTGTTTGTGGTCAGTGCTTACAGTAATACAGCATAAGAAATTCAAAATTCTTTTCTTCACACTGTAAGACCCAAAATATTCATGGAACTAGACTAAAAGCACAAGGTTGTTGGCTTTTAAAGGCTTATGGAAAGGAAGGACAAGACAGTAACACAATAGCAAACAACAACCCCTCTCCACAGATGTTTAGTAATCCATCACAGATTATCAGCAATGCTCACTGAACTTAAATTGTTCATAGTCGCTTTCAAATTGAGACCAACAGCTATCCTCACCACAACAGAGGTCCCTCCCAGCTACAGCTTGTTCTCTTTCTAACATTTTGATTAGCACAAAATCCAGGAATGAATGCCATATTTGATATGCTGCCAACAGCATGGATCTTTCCTCCGCCTACATTTGCTAATTCTTTAGTCTTCCTGCCACAAACCTTTTTGAGACTCAGTTCACTATACGTGGCTCCCTATTCTGAATTTAGAAATTGCAAGGTTAGTCATCACCCACTAAGGTACTGCTATAAAATTTCAATTATTATGACGCATTATGCAGCTATTGCTTGCAGAGTGAGTGTGCATACACATGCCCATCTGTCTCTTGGAGCTTTGGAATCGCTGCGCCTTCACAGCTCCTCTACATCTGCACAAACACTAACACAGTTCAGACCCAAAGCACTGAGTCTCTGTAATGAATTCAGATTTTACAAATGTGTTTTTGGAACAGGAAATTTCTGGAAGTTAGCTGTAACAGCTCAATATGCTGAAATGTACAGGCAAAGCACTTTCCAGATGTAGGCAACTCAGTATCTTCCTATAACAAGTAAAGTATATGATTCATGCTACTCTGTGCATCCCATGGATAAAGCTTTAGCCTGCAGTCAGAAGAACGTCACAAGCTGTTTGACTGATGTGTTCTTACATCATTCCAGCTTCTTCCTGAAGAGCAAAACATGTTAGAAGAACACAGAGCTCTCAGCTAATTCAAAACAAGTCCATGAACTATCTGAAACTGAAAAAAATGTGACGCTAAACTGTTTTAGTGTGTAAATGCTATTTAAACCAAAATCATCTGTCCTGATGAAAGCTGCACCACAGTCAACTGCCTTTCCACCTCTTACCTCGGTAGTACATCAGTAATGTTAGAGACTTACAAAAGGGTCAGATACACCTTAAAGTGAAGGAGCGGAATAATAGCATGCAGAACAACAAATTCAAGAAGCACACAGTAGGAGTTTTGCACATTGGTTCTCTGTGGCAACTACCATTGAAAGAAAATCTATCATACAAGGAGAGACCTTCAGAATGACATGATTGAATGACAGTTGAATAAAAGAAAACAGTTACTGAAAGGCTCAGCTTTAGCGCTAAATCCTGGCCCAAGATAAAATTAACTGAGTTCATTAATAAAGGCCATATATTCTGCAGTCACAACTCCACCAAAAACAAATAATGATAATGGCATTCTGAAAACCAATATTTGTACTGGCTAAATACTGCCATGAGGTAACTGCTTTTGGGGAAAAAATGTTATGGTAAGGTGTTTTCTTTCAAAATATTCAACTCAAAATAGATGATAAACATGCTACACATTCATTATTCACATGCATCTTTCAGTGTAGGCTGATATCTTCAGATGTATTTACTTATCCTTGTAAGAAAATCTTACCAGGAGAAGCAGCTAGCTATTCAGTAGACCTTCATTTAATGACACTAAACTTGGCAGAGTAGGTGTTGGAAGTTTCAAGGTAACAAAAGCACTTTTTCTTGTGATTGTTAGTAGTCCATACATACTCCTGTCAAATTAAGACATATCTGCTTGAACACGTTATCCTGATATTCAGAACATGTGCAATGAACTCTCTGCAGACGTGCAGATGGAGCTTTATTTTCTTCATTTGCAACTGGCCTTACTACCATGAACCTAACTGAAAATAAAGACAGGAAGATTTTTAATGATTAGTCAACAATCTTTGCTAATAATCAAGGAAGACATGGGAAAGCTTGAGGTAGTTAGCTAGCATGAAGTGTATCAAACATGGAATTTATCCACCTGTAATCAACTATTTATTAATGATTAATACACCTGAAAGACCTATCCTAACAGCTCACTGTCATTGCTTCCAGCTGCTGCCACATAACATGCTTTGGAACTGGGGAGTCTTGAAGAACATTCTCAAGAGTCCAATTCCAAAGTGTAACTGAGATATACCACAAATTGCTTATCTGCTTACCCTTCAGTAAACTAGGACAGACAGATGTCCCAGGCACAGCACAGAAGCTGTTTTCCACTCACATGTTAAATTTTAAGTTAACTTAAAAAATGTTGAGTTTACATATAACATGGTTTAAGAAAGATAACACTAAGACAAGACTACATTGTCAGTGAAACAGGTACATGCCATAAGTTTTCGTGAGCTCTTTCCCTGTAACCTTCAATACTGTGTATTAAAATCACTTCTCAGATGTTCCTCTAGAAATATTCTGAAAGTACAGGCTTATCGGTGAAGTGACAAGCTCTTCCATAGCTCTTTAATGTCCCTAAGTTCTACTTCCTTCCACTTAACGGTCAGAACTTGGTAGGCCCAGTATAATACAAACCCAGGTAGTTGCAGAACAAATACTTCACATTAACAACAATTAACTATTTCTTTTTACTATGCCAGCTTCATCTGCATACTGGTCATGGTTTGGCATCAGGAACTAAACCAGGTCAAACCACATTCAAAGGAAAGCTTTTGCTTGCTCGTGCTAGTTTCACTGTTGATCTGGATCAATGGCATTAGCAGGCCTCCTGCTCAGTCACTGGACCATTGACATACAATTGAAAATTGGGCCATGCCTTCCCCCTCCACCTCATCTTTCTTCACTTACTAGGTACTCAAACTGTTGGATTTGAGCAGTCCCTTCAGAGCAGCTGTAAAAGTTCATGTTGTAACACTCAAGCACAGTCCATGAAATACAAGCTGCACCAAAGAGCTGAAGTTATAATTACAACACAGCTAAGTATTATACCAGAAGTTAGATGCTAGACCATCGGGAAGCTTACTACATAATCACAGATCAGTAATGTGTATAATGCCCTGAGTATTCACTGGTACCTGAAAAAAGTCTGATTTCCATCAGGGAAGAAAAGCCAATACCAAAGGTGGCTGTGTTGTTTTTTTTGTTTGTTTTCTCTTATCTAACTCATTTAGAGTTGAGTTCATTTAATCAGAGAAATCTTTAAAAGCTCCTGTGATTCTTTGCCAAAAAAGAGTTATTTTCTCTTTGTAGGCTTCCTGACTTCACTTTTTCCTCCCATTTCAGATGTGATTTTTTTTGTATTCATAAATTAATGTTTGGCGTAAACAAACATGACTTGTATTTCTGATGAGACTTAAATACACATGAAATCTAAAACAATTGTTCCTGACAAGCCACAGACACATCAGAAAGACAAGACTGAGAAACGTTCCAGAAACATCCCCACGAAGTAGACAGAAAATATACATTAAAAGGATGAACAAGGTACACACATTTGCTACAGAGAGGACAAACTTGTCAGAATATTTTGACTTTCCTTTTGAAGCCAGTTATTAAGCCACTAAGGTATCAGACTTCACCCCCTAAACAGCTAATTCAAAACAAGTCAAGAAGTATGTTTAAATAGGAAGCATGCTGGCATTGTCTTCAGTTCTGTTGTTGAAAAGAACTAAGAATGGGAAACATTTCTTATCTTGTATATGTCTTAGCCTTAAAGTACTTGTACATATCACGCTAAGCCGAACTAACTATCTGAAATTCTAAGCATCACACACTTCATAGGTAATCCCGCATTCTCATTTTGGAAAAAAGCCTAACAAGAAAAAAAATCCCAAACACCCAACCCCACACTATTGTTGTTTTCTTGTTAACACATAATAGTTCTTGTGTTCACTCAAAAAATATGTGAGCATGTTAGTGATGCTATTGGAGAATACTCTTAAGGTAAAGTTGTGCTAGACGTTCCTTAAAAATATTCGTCCCTTCCCACAGTGAAAAAAATCTGTGTGCTCATCAAATCCAGGGTCAAATTATAGCATATTTTACGCAATATATATATTTAATAGTGTGGTGTTATTTATGGAGAGAAGTACTCTGCATATGCAATTACACCTACATTAATTCTGAGGGATATCTTTAGGAGTCCATTGTATTTTTAAGATTCTAATTTGCTGAAGTTTCAGCTTAAAATCTGTTTGATTACTACCAACTGGAACATGCTTATAAAGTCAACACTATCATGTTACATTGTAGACCATGCACCAACCTTAGTAAACTCCCACTGTTTTAACTAGATTACTAGGGAAAACAGCTTGTTTGGGATTTTTTCTAAGTGTCTACTAACACCTAAGTAAGTGATGAGTGATGGATGTTTTATCAAAAAGGTTTATACAGTAGTCTGGGTAAGAGAAATTATTCCAGAAGATGGTAGAAGAAAGTGACAGCACCAGGTATTGCTTCAAGTTTATGAATAGTCATTCCACTCCTACTAGCAACATTATAAATTAGTGCCTCTTCTGTCTGTAAGTATTCCATCTGAGTAACAGACCTCTAATCAAAGTAAGGAATGAAAGAAGCTCCAGAAATACTGGGCCTAAATTTTTTTGGTTCCACACTAGGTATGCTGGAACTAAGAGTGGGGTAATACAACAGGTGGTGACAGTAATCCACAACACTACTGCTGGAGGTGTTGATATGTTCTGCATACTGTGAATGTATTTTGTGTGTGTGTACCTAGTGCAGATGCCTGACAACCTGCTTCATAATGAAATCCCACTTCTGCGCATGTGTCTGGCAGTCTCTGCTTTGTAGCAAGAAAAGAAATTCCAGCAGAATCTTTTATCCAGCAGGATCTAATCTTGCTGATAACAAAATATATCCATACAACCTACTGCATGCAAAGTTGATAGCTGACTGGCACAATCCCTCCACAGATGTGTCTCCACTCATCTCTTGGCTCAAACTATTTTGTTTCCAGACTAAGCCTGTGCAGCTACCTGAGGGACAGGCTCCTCTTGCTTCACATCAGACCTGCAGATAGAATAACTTCCCGAACCATGACTAGCTTTAAGATGGATCCTGAATTAGAAGCAACAGCCATATAGGTGCTACACTTGTATCGTAGTCTAGCGTTTCACACCTGTTAACAGTGACAGGGAAAAGCAGTCACTGACTGCTCCTTTTCTTTCTCTATTACAGTCGAAACATAACTATGTGTGAATCTCCTAAAAAGAAATGGAATAAAAATCAAGTTCCCTATACCCTAAGCCTTACTGCAATGGAATGATCGTGTCTCTTTAATCTTACTGTGACAGAGACTATAGGTGGCATGAGGTATTTATAGCTCCATCAACCCCCTCTGCTATCCACTTAGCACTAATTGATGAAATCATTCATTTGGTAGCATATTTCAGTCATTAATCCAAAACACTCAAGCATGGACAGCTGAGCATCTCTTGGACTCCTGCTTTCTGTGTATGTTATTGGTAAGTTGTCCTGTTAAATGTTTCAGGATTTGCATTTAAATGTAACTAGCCAATACACTCTTTCTTCCCTAAACAGGAAATAACTAAGATATCTAGCATTCTCTTCAGCTTCAGTGAAGTTCTCAGATCATTACATTCCTCTAATTACTGATGAACATTACTGGTACACTTTGGTTTAAGAGAAAAAAAAAAAATCTTGTTTCTTCCAAACTCCCTTTCCTTTCTGAGGAACTCCCAGAAAGGCCAGCTGGCACTCACAAACTCCCACTAGTTATTTCAAGACAAATGTTTACTTCCTTTATGGAGTGCTAAAGTAGCACATCAGTGACAGTTTAATACCAGGACCAAAAGCAATTTCCTGTAGAAATCAAAAAAGTAACCTCAATTAAAACAATCAAGACTCAATTTTGAGACAGTAAGTTATCAGGTAAAACAAGAAAGCCTGGAATTGAGTTCTGATTTATTTTTTTAAGTAATACTCTAGATTTCACTGAACACAAAAAATAGGTTTGTTAATTAACTACTTGAGAATTTAACTACTATATTGCAGCAGAACAACACTCAGTGCTGATTCAGAGGTCACTGTGTTCGGGTGGGGTTTTTTCCCCCCCCTAACATTATGTTGTGAACAATCAATTTACTTCTCACTCTAATAGAGAAGGTGGTTTTTTTGTTTTTCTTAACAGCTATGAAACAATAATCACCACCTAATGCTGTAGAGATTTCTATTGCACTACCTTTTACTATAATTGGGAGTTTAAGTTTGAGAACCTTCTCTTATCCAGCTTTCTCCAGTCCATTTTCCCAACTCTGAGAAACATTTTTCTTGCAGTTGTAATAGATAGTCTATATCCAAAAGTAGCTGCAAAACAGCATCGTTTGATTTTGTAAATTTATTATCTTGGAATATATGTAAAATCAATAAAGACAAAAGCACCCCAAAACACCAAACCCTGAAACTATTTACACTATTTCTTCTGTGGCTTTTTGACAGTTTAAGGGTAACAGTTTCTGAGAAGCTTTGATCCCTTGCCAGTTGCTTCCTCTTCCCCTGATTCATGCCAGCTTGCTGCAACATTTTCCATGGTCTTCCAACACCTTCCCTTCTCTTAATTTCCTCACCTTCTCAGTTTCAGGCTTGCTTTGGGATATGGAGACCCTATATATACATATACATGCTTCATTCTTGCACTATAGCAAAGTTATTTAGCCACCTCTTCCAATTCTTTCATGCATTTCATGTGTATAGCTGTTAGTCAAGTCTTCCTCTTTTGTTCATCCTGAAAATTACTTGGTTTTGATATACAGGGCAAAACTAGATGTAGCCCTACTGCACACAGCAATATCATTCTGCAGTCACAAGTTCACTTTGAAATGTTCTAATAAGTGAACCAGATAGATCAAAATATTAAATTATTCCTTTCATTTGTATATTACCATATTGCCACTGTAACTAAAACAAATCCATTAAAAGAGAGTAAGACATTCTTAAGTTATCTCCCTCTTTATTCCTGTTTTGTGATTTAATATTTCTATCAATTGATAGAACCAAATAAAACAAGATAAACAGAATTGGAGGTTTTGTTTGGTTGTTTTTTTAAATAAAAAACTGAAGATATGCCTAAATAGCTGTCTCATGCTCTGTGCTCAAGGCAGTAAGGACTATATTTTTTTTTTCTCAGCTGATCTTAACTTAGCCATTTTCAGTTGACCCAGTAAACAATTCTCTCTGACTCAATACAGGCTCATCAAAATCCCATGAACTCAGAACTGACAGGATTATGTTTACGTTTACACCTGTGACTGTTTTAGATAATTAGAATATTAGAGTAAAAATGCAGAGTTTAAAGCTACAAAATTTTTTTAAAAGGTATTTCGTCCATATAGAATAAGTTACAGATGCTTCACAGAAATGTGGACTAGGTTACCAGTTGTGTCACGAACTAGCAAAACTAGACAGTGACACATAGTTGGCAGAAAACGGTTTAAGAGCCAGAGACCAAAATATAGTGAGGGTTGAGCACATTTAAAATGGAAGTCTTAATAGGGACCTAATAAGACAAAATCACCAACATTTGTCTAAAGGACAAATCTTGACCAAAGATAAGGAAAAGTCCATTCTTTCCAAAGACCCCTTAGTAGGATCACAAGTACAAGCACAGTACTCTGTTCCGAGAACTTAACTACCACAAAGATAACGCATCAAAACTCACCTGAATCCTCAAATAGCAACAAAAATGAGATGGAGGAATAGGAAGGTATCCTACAATCAGTTAAATAACTGACACAGGTAAATAGGTAAACTTTGCTTACATTTGAAGATGTAGGCTAATCAGCAACCAATAAATTGATTCCTAAGCACTTCTTCCTGTGGCCTCAGGACATGAAATAAAATCCAGACCGAAAGTAACTTTTAAAAGTCTAACTAACTCATTAGCTTTAAGTATCAAAAATAAGTCTTCCATCCACATAAACAGCTGTACAACTCACAAGAAAGGAAGCATCTATGTTTTTCTAGAACTCCACACATTCTGTTCAGAGGAAGATATTTCAGGTAATCAAGCCTGCTAAACCCAAACCTGTGTCTGCTCTCCCATTAGCACACTTTATGGTGACAAATCGTCTTTCGTGGATTGTAGCTAAATTACATACAACTGGGGAACATCTACTCCACACACTTCAAAACCATAAAATTCTACAAAAGAAATTTGCTTTCTTGCATATAATTTCATTCCTAGAAAGAATATTTTTTAAAATTGCATGAAGATATGACAGAATCCATTAAGATTGAGCCTGGGTATCAGACTGCAGACTACTCAGGCACAAAATATCCTTGAAAAAAACTTACCTTGTATAGTAATTTCTATGGATCCTTCTCCTAGCTTCAGGATTTTGACGTTGCTACATATTGCTCCACTAACATTGTATTTTATTTATTACCATTTTTTAGAACTCCAGATAGTTCCAATATTATTCAATTTAGATATTTTAATTTTCATTCAACCAATTATGTAACCAAATGTACTTCATAAGCATGCAGCTGGCAACACCTGGGATTAAGTAAAAGAATGCTGCAGAATACTACTAAAATTAAAACTTAATCAGATAGTCTGGAAAAATATAATGGCTATTCAGAAATTGTGTCCAGATTCCCACATACCATTAAATCAGGAATTTAGGCAAAGTAAAAGAACAATATTTAGAGACAACAGTGGATTACAAATCCTGAGACAATATTCTTGAGAAAACAGCAAAGGAATTAAGGATGTTGCTGGAATACAGTCAGACACCCAAACCTGAGTATAGTGCAATCAAGTTCATTAGATAAATCAGAACCACACGCTCAAAGAGGGCAGAGAACGAGCAGAGGCATTAAAATAATCCGTAGTTAAGACTAAGTTGGAGTGTAGTCTAATGTTTAAAAAGTTAAGGGGAGACAAACTTAAGTACACAAAAAGGTAACACAAAGATAAAGAAACAAGGGTTCATTTCAGTAAAGAGTAGAGTTGCTTCTCTGCCTGGTGGATAGAGAATTAACACCGGACCTGCAGTTACTCCTTGCTGCCATTGCAGTGAGAAATTCTTGTCTAATGTTAAGAAAAAAATTTCTAACACAGACAGTGAAACACTAATCTCCTCCAGTAGTTACCTATCACTGAGGAGCAGTATTAAGGCACACTGTAAACAGCTTTGGAATGGTTTAGAAATAGAAAATCAGGCAATGGCATAGAGTAGTCTATCCCAGCTCTGTGATACAGTGAAACAGTTAATTAGTAACAAATCCATAATGTTAGTTAAGTCAGATTTATTCTTCAACAGATTATTTCCCTTGTTCAGCAAATGTGGAATAAGCTGCACAGTAATTGGTATTCCTAAATGGTATTATAGTTCTGATGAATTAAAGGTACCCTTATTCAAACATCAATACTTCAAAAAAGTTTACCAATTAAGATTCAACTACATTTACCTAAAGCATTTTAAAGAGTCCAAATATCTGCAATAACTATGTAACCTTTTATTAGCAAGGACTTGCTATTCCCTGGTATTGCTGACTTCACACAGAACCTCTTTTAAAAAAAGATATCAGCAATGGATTTCCTGATGCGTTTGCATATTAGACTGTTCTGAAGGAAAGTAATGTAAAGCCCTCCTGTTTACCAGCGTGTTTCTAAAAAAGAGTACAAAGAAAAGCTGACAGTGCCTCCAGAGAAAGGACTGTAACAAGGCAGACCTACTAAAACACCCACATGTAAACTAGTTTGATGCCTGGTAGAAGAGAGGATGTAAACTGGCCATAAAGTACAGACCTCTTCCTCTGTTAGACCTATCAAAAAAACCCCAACTTTTGGGACTTTTTCTCTTTTTGGGCCCTCCCATCAGATTTACAGTTTGGGTATTTGTACATCACACAGCAATTCTCTAGTCACAGTAGGCAGGTTAATAAAGCTAACTCCAGCGTGTTATCCTTTCAGTCAAACACCCTTGTTACCTTTACTGGTTGACTTCAAGAACAAAAATGAAGTAACACTACGGCATCTCAGCTGGACAACTGATTGCATTGGGTTGGCAAATAACAGCCAAAAGACCCAGCATGGAAGAAAAGATCCAGGCTTGCAGAGAAACTTGAATTACTTATAACTGACTAAGTTTGCTATTGCGCAGACCCAGTACGTGTTCTTCCCTGTCCTGAAGAATATATAGCTACTAACACTAATGAAAACTTGCAGTCACGGGAAGCTTATCAAGGGGGGAAATCAGAAGCAAGCTACTACTCTGAGCATGATAAAGCTATTAAATACAATTTGTCACCCCATCACTGGTAATATATCAAATGGATGGTCTACCACAGTTTTAAAAATTCCTTGTGAAACAAGGTAGTCATTTTTACACGATACTAATGTTAAAATGTAACAGACTGCTAATGGTGAATATTACATGATTAATAGAATGCATGATTAATATTATTAATTTTCAGAACATGACACAACATCCTAACTTGTAGCAATTACATTTGTGCTACTACAACATCTTTTTTTTAAAGAAAACATTATTTCATAAGGGCAGATTCATTTAAGATTTTCTTAGATTATGTCACTAAAAGCAATTTGGAAGCTAAAGACCATAAACTTAGAGTTTTCATACTCATACCAGTATGATTTTAATAGAAATTAATTCTTAAATATATTTATTTCAATTTAAATGATCTTAAAATACTGATTTGCCTCTCTTGCTAACTTATTTTAATTTATTATTAATGTGGTAATAAATGTTCAATAATTCTTTCTTAGTCTGTCTCTAACACCCGGAGTACAGTATCAAAGAAAAAATGAGCAATATTGGCCATCATTTGAAGAGGCCATGTATTTTTTATGAAAATTTTTTGTGTTATCATTTCAAGTTTAGAAAAACCTACCTAAACTTTCAGAGATAAAAGGTGGAAGCAGACCTCCCAAGTGGTACTGTGTACATTTATGCTCAGCTGAAAAAGTAGAATCAGAGCTGAATAAATATAGGCCAAAACCAGAGCTGCCCCATGTAGTTTTTACCTATCGAATCTATGTTATAGAAACTAATTCTGTATTTTCCTGGCACGTTGCAAAGCAATTTTTCATCTATGGCAGATAACAAAACCTTAGACATGTAGATCATTCCTCCTGGGGTATTACATTGAAATTACAGTAGATGAAAAAACATCTGTTGTCCCTTAAGCAGAGCCTGGTTTTGCCATCAGAAATGGTTGACTTTGGTTACTCTTTATTAATGTTTTACTTTAATGTTGTAACATTCATTCTACAAAGTTTTAGTGCACCATTGACATCAATTACGATTGCAATAAAACCTTTTTTTTGAGACAGAAGTTTGAAATGGAAGTTCAGCTCACCATGTGTTCAAAGTTTCAAGGCTCAGAACTTCAGAGAATATTGCCACAAAACTTGGTCATGCCCAGAGGCAAGATTTTCCTTTTTGCATGAGCAAAACAGGACAATGAATAAAATCTTTGGATAAAGAACACAAAGATTGATTTTTTAATAACCTAAATACTTTATTTAGCACTATGTTGGGTTTGACAGTGAAATTGCTAGCTACCAAATCCCAAGGTAAAGAATTTCTGTAATCTTTTGAAACTTCATCTGTACCACACTTTATGATGCATTCTACTATTCTAATAGCTAATTTGCCAAATGGCAAAAATCTTCCTGATTTACGTCTTTGCTGAATGACACACTACCCATCATGCAAGTAAGGAGACACACACATGCTATAGCCATTCTGACACGGCAGAATGAAGCTGTTAATACCAGTCTTAAAGAACTGAATAATCTGCCATAATCACAGGAAAATGAAAGCTATAAAGTGATACATATCAGACAAGATCTTACAAAAACCTGTCAGTCTCTACAAAATCATTTCAGCTTCTTAGTAGTTTATCAAGTTTAAATATTTAATATAAAGGATAAACAACAGCATTAGAAAAGTCAAATTCAATTAATGCATCTGTTGAAATTAATAATGATAATGAAGTATTTCAAATTAGTTGCTATTTCTCACATGCCAGGTAGTACAAAGAAACCAAGTTGTTTCTTCTTGGTCCCTGTAACTCAGCATATATACCAGTTAAAACTGAGGGCGATTTCATGAAAAGACCTTCACCTACAGTCCACATGAAAATCCTGAGCCTTCAATTCAGGCAGCAGCACTGGTACAAATGAAAAAGCAGTATGTTTACATGTTCTCCTTTATACCAAATTTGAGAGTGGATCAGCACACTGTTTTACAGAGGCATTCTATCTCTGCACAAGATGCTTAAAAAGTGTATCTGAAATAACTTTCAAGACAGTCAGCACCACCTATGCAGCTATGAGGTGCATTAGCATTTGGCAAAGTCCTGCCTATAGACTGCCATGGTTGGGGGGTTAAGGGTTTTTTTCCTGGTTTTCCTTTCCCAACTGTAAACGTCATTTGCCACTTCCAGTCAATACGAAGTTCTCAACTGTAATATTTTCACCCTGCTAAGTAAGCCAGAACTTGATTGCCCTTCATCAGTGGAGGTGTATGTTAAATGAAATTTGCCAAAATGCTGCCTTAGCTCTTTCACACTGTCTGGCCTCAGCTGGTATCATTTAAACTGGCCATAGCTCAGAGTCTTCCAGTCTTTACAAATAAGTCTCATAAAAGCATATTTTGCTTTCTATTTGTCTTAAACTGATTGTGAGATTGAACTGGTACAAGCATTGAAGCACTGAACTATTTGACTTAAGGAAAATTTAAAAGATGGATATAAAGATTAGTTAATAACGTTTTTTCTGCTAGGCTAATACAAACAGATTAAATGGTTTGTCACTTTCTACTTCAGTACAGCCAATGATCTAAAATGATGCTACCGATATCCATGTTCAGTGGAGTATTAAACTGGCTTTTCAAAATATTACTCACATTTATAATAGTTCAAAGCTCATAATTCTCATGGTTCTCTATTTGCTGTTATGTTCCATCTATTAAGTCACTGAGTTTTCTGTTCCACAGACAGAGCTGTATGTCATTCATATACATATTTATTCATATACTCATATTTACTAAAATAAATTTGGTTCCTACATCACCAGCCTGCCAGCTCTCATACAACACAATTACACCCTGCCACAGCTCAGTTGTCAGACACTGTGCCTGTACAGTTATCTTGAAAGCTGATGCACATTTCACTTTCTGTATAGGAAATTCTATATTTGTAAAGTTAATAAGAAACCGAGTTGCCTCTGGACACCCATATACTTTTGCCAAGCTGTTGTAAGCCCAGATTGTCAAATTTATTTAGAAATTTCACTCCCAAAGGAGCAAAATATTTCAGTGTACATCTAATATTCTTTGGCTTATATTTGGAGCCAACCAAAAGCTGCATAACCACAGCTAATACAACACTGAACTCAGCTAACATGCCCAGACTTTCAACAGAATTGATATGAGTCCAGCTCTGTACTAACCACAGCTACATAACTCCCATTCAACACACCAGAGAGATTACAAGTGCCTGCTCAGAAAACAAGCCGAGGGATATATTCACATTCACTTTCAAACTAATTTCTGTGTGCTGGCTTATGCTGTGGAATTGCCTCTATCCATTTACTATATAACTCACACTTCATATTTTCTGATTCATACTTAAATACTCATGCGTCAAAACAGATATTGTGAAATACCCAAATATAAGGTTGCCTCTGCCAGTTGAAGACAATGAAATATAAATGTATATAAAAACCTCACTTACTCTATGATAAAAACCTCATTTAGTTTCTCAGACATCTTCATTTTGTTATCTATTCAGCAACCTTTTATTTAAGGGCTGAGATCCAACCCTACGAAGCCACAGAGCATAAACTGTTAAAGTATATGGTCAACTTTTAGTCCTGAAAATAGCATCAAATATCTGAAAGTTTAGCAGCACTCATACTGAGCATGACTATACCACACCAGAACTGAGGAACGGAAAATGTAGGAGATGAGGTATCTTAGTCAGTTTGGTGGGAAAGCAGCAGATTCTATGACAGCAGAAAGCATATATTTTACTTAACAATTGTGACAGCTCATCTCTTCCCAGTCCACAAATAAAAACTTAAAACCTCTGAAAGAACCACCATCAGAGGTTCAGAGAATGTAGCTTGCTTCCCACTACTCCCGGAGAAATTTAAGAAGCCAAAGACTTCTCTAAGAGATATGATTTATAATTTTTTTAAGGAGCCACTTATTTTGATAGCCCAGGTGCTATTTCTGTTAAGCCATTGTTATCATCTATGGAGTTTTCCAGATTTAGAGACATTTAAGAAAGTTAGTGTCTTTTACCAAATCAGTCAGAAGACAACCTGGTTGAACTTTCTATATCACTCAAACTTGGAAAGTTGTAGATAAAGTTTTAAGTATTTAAAAAAATCCTTCAATGTGCCTGAGAGGGCCAGTATTTTTAGTATTCAACACTACACACTGCTGGGAGATAAGGAAAAAGCACACTGTCTTCCATCCAGTAATTGTCATAGCATTACATGTCTCTCCTGTCAAAGCATCTTTTCTGTAAACAAAGATTTAAAACAGAAGCATTAAACACCTTTAAGTATTTTAATAGATAATGTGGATGCTAGGTTTTATTAAACTTGCCAGCAGTAGTTACAGGCCCAGATGCTCCAGCCAGTGCAAAACAACCATGGAAGTCAATAGCAGCTTTAAGCAACAACTAGAAAATAAGACCTGTAATAAAGCTTGAGAGATTTGCCTCCTGTAATTGTGAAGCTACAACTCTCACTGGTGGAGCTGTGCAGGCTCACTCACCATTACCAATCTTTGCAGTACTCAGTTTAAAGAACCCGCATGTCTGAAGACAGTGGCACTGAAGTAATGAGCAATCATACATGCAGTGAGTTTAGTTGTTCCTTTAATTATGTCTGACTTAAGACAACAGAAGCCATTGCTGTCACTAATACAACAATTATTCCCACTGTAAAAATGGATATCATTTATTACTGCAAGAAACTTAAAAGAAAGATGTAATTTTGTTATGATTATATCAAAATAAAATATTGTTTCTGTTAAGACAGAATCAGCCTCTGCTCAAAGAGAACTTCCTGCAGCTATTGGCATGACATTGAGTTTGACCACACTTGATTCTCCACTTTGCAGTAAATAGCCATGGGATGTAGACCACACTCACTGGCCCTGTGACAGTGGCTTATTCTAAGCCAACAGTGGGGCACTATAGAGCTACACAGAGGAAAAAAGCACTGCCAATTTCACTACATTTCTCTTTTACTCTGGTTTGGACTCTAACTTCATGCCATCTACAAAAACATTCTATTTCTTTGCAGTATTTCCCTTCATACATGATGAGGGTGGCATTAAGGCTTTTAAAATCCTGTTGCACAATAGCCTAACAGTTCAAGTATTTTTGTTTCAATAAGCTGCACAAATTTCTCCAAATTACTCAGTTATCTGAAAGTAAAAACCAGCAAGTAACTCTGTTTTGTGACAAAATAGAACTCATGAAGAATGTGGCAAGTTTGTCGTCTATTACTTCCTTCGTGATTGTCTCCAAGTGTCTTTAAGAAAATTCTGTTCCTCTTCATTCTAAAAAAAGGTATCACTATACCAAATATACCAAAACAGTAATACGGGCTTCATCCAGTTTATTCAAAAGTCCTTTTCAGTTCTCAACTACTAAAGAACCTGGTTACAGGGAAGCTCATTAACTTATTGTGAGATTCTACTCCTGGTAAAAACCTATTTAAATAGTACTCCCCCATATATAGTTTTTAGTTCTAGATGGTCATCCAGAGAGGAATACTGACACTTCATGATTGTGCTCACTGTACCAAGAGCAGTGGAGCATGCGGAATCCTTAATCTTTATTGATTTAAATTCCTCCTCCCCTCAGTTCAATTCTCTGTTCTTTGATATGATGAAAATTTCTTAAAGTTGGACAAAAAAGTGTCATTCTTCCCTGCTCCAGGAAATCTATTTGGTTAACCCCACTGCATGGTCACTGTGTTTGACATGGTTTCACAACACATAGGTTTTGCCTACTGTGTGGAGGCTTTCTAAGAACTCCTCTACTGAAAGCAGCAGTGACCTTCAAACACTCATTTGTTTTTTCTTTGAAGCCTTAACACTTGTAATACTATTTACATATAGAAAAGTTTGAAAGTCCAAATCACTTTTAAAACTGCTCATTTACACATCCAAAAATAGCCAGAATAAAACTCACATTTCTCCACGTGACCTCAGTAAAGCATGTTTTCCTTGAAAACAATGACATACTTTCATGTTGATATTGCACCAGCCACATGCTCTTAGCTGACCCCTGTAGTCATACCTTCCAGTGAAACCGAGCACTGGACTAACTAGACTGTATACTGATAAAAACACAACAGTGCAGATGAGACAGGGTAACCACCAACCTATTATTGTCATTAATAGGCTACACTTTTTTTTTTTAAGCTTTCTCAAGCTCCATTAATCACTATTTTACTTCTATTTATCACTATTTATTTATTAGAGACTCATTGAAACTCCCTCTCTACCAGAAATTTTTTACTGCTCAGATGTCAACCTGCTTCCACAGGCAGACTTAACATTGTCAGCAGTAGGAGAATGTAGCTGAAAGCAGGTTTCCCACAAGTATGGGGTACGGCAGTTCCTCCTCCCATCTCAGGAGGTGGCAGAGGAAGGCACTTTTTCTGGATTTGACTAGAGAAATTAATTCACTCAGTCAAGCCTGTACTTATAGCTAAGCTTGAGGCCTGAGCTGCAGAGTATTAAAACCTTATGTCCATATGCAAAAGCCCCAGGAAACAAAAGGTTAGAGAACAAGAACAGCACAGGGGCATCTTGAGATCTTTCTTCTTTGGAAGCAAAACTATAAATCACACAAATTCTGTTGTGACTTGGTGACAAAGCTCTCAGTTAATACCTCCCAGAATAAAGTAGTTCCCAGCTTTGCCATAGCTTCTCTTCTTCAGTAACATATGATTACGTGAAATTCCACAACTTCATATCATTACTGTAAATAATATGAATGTTAGCTTAAACCACAGACACCAGAAGTGTGGCACTGATGGTTTCTGTTTCCCAGAAAAATCAGTTTCTGGCTATAGAGTGTATTTCTCTCATTTCGCTTCATCTGTGCAAAGCCACAGGATAAAGGAAGCCACCATTCAGCTGAACCAAAAGAACCTAGAATCATAGAATAGTCTGGTTTGCAAGGGACCTCAAAGATCATCTAGTTCCAACCTCCCCTGCCATGGGGAGCCCACCAGCCCAGGGTGCCCAAAGCCCCATCCAGTCTGGCCTTGGACACTGCCAGGGACCCAGAGGCAGCCACAGCTTCTTCTGTGCCAGGGCCTCAGCACCCTCACAGGGAAGGATTTCTGCCTCACATATCCGCTCCATCTGCCCTCTGGTAGTTCAAACCCATCCCCCTTGTCCTGTCCCTCCCTGCCCTGGAACCAGCCCCTCTCCAGCTTTCCTGTAGGGCCCCTTTAGGTACTGGTAGGCCACAATTGGGTCTCCCCAGAGACCTAGTTAACACTAATGTACAGAAAGGAAGAGAATACATCACTACAATATATGCCTGGCTGCAGGTGACATCCTTGCTGAACATGTGGAAGAGTGGAGAAAAACAAAAAGTATTTCAGAAGTAACAGATCAACACATAAATGATCAAGCAGTTGCCATTATTGACATTATTTGCACACATACAGAGGAAGTTACAGAGTAGATATAGAAGTTATTTAATTCTACTATACAGTCTGTTTTTCATTCTCTGCCCTCAAGGTTCTGGGTGATTCATTTCATTTCTAGTCTCACACCAAATTTTAGGGTAAACAATACAGAATTGGAACAATTGCTGCCAAATCAGTATTTGAAATGAAAGTTAATACAAACTAGAACATAAATGAAAACTAAGTAGATTTTTGCAAACCTACCCACAATTTTTTAAAACTCAGAGCTGTTAACTGGAGCAGACGCAGCTGCTACTGGGATTTCACCACTAGATGGCCTTAAAGCAATAACCGAGCATGACAAACTACAAATGAAGCAGCAGACAGCACATGCAGATTACCCAAATTCCTCTTCTCAATATGCAAGATGATTTGACACCAATACAATGAGAGTTGCAACAGCACTACTCCTCAATGCACATGTGCATTTTCACCAGCTCAGGTAGTTGGAAACCCCAGGGATTAAGTTTCATCTGAAGCCTTGAGCAAATCATAATCATAGCATGTGGCACAGTTTGATCTCAGCTCTGCTAATGTCTACAGTGGTGGGATTCCGCTTTCAGACATTGGTTCCATGCATCTCCTGTCAGTTATGATACAGCAAGACCTCAAGAAACCAGAGCTAGATGAATTTCTAGCCTGATAAATCACAATTTCTGATTCCCCAACAAATATTTTAGACCATTCTTGACCTCCAGGTTACCTCAAAGTAATTTAACCTATCTACTGTTCTCTGTTGCATTTCAGTCACAGTTTATGTGCTTCATTTACTGGCAATATTATATCTTGAAGAGTAAAGAAAGCAACTTTAATCTTAACATCCAGAAACACAGAGCCTTTACCTTACTTTCTAATAGTAGCAGCGCCTGGGTGAGGGTAAGGAACTACGAGTAAAAGCTCTGATAAAGCTGGAATCACTAAGAGGAGTAAGATTTAGAGATTTCTCCCAAAGCAATTACAGGGTTGGGGGAGAAATCTAAGAACACTGTTCCCTGAAAGAAATATTAATGACAAAAGGGCTTCTTAGGAACAGAATCTCAGCTACCAGATTAAGAATTGAGATTGGTTTCTTGATGCACATTTAATATATAGGAGGCTACACTTGTGTGTCATTCAATCTATCCTCAATAGTGATCCTCAGTCACTAAGTCCCAACTCTTCCTTAACTTTTAGTTTAGTATTTATTATTACAAGCAGTTTCCCCCGCATTTACCACAAAATCATAAGGTATTCAGTTCCTGTGACACTTCCCAAATCTTTAAGCCCAAATACTTGGTTACTCTTGCAAAGGGTCAGTGCAATAATACGAATAGTTACAGGCCACTTGAGGAGCCAGTGCATAACACTATAAAGAACATAGGAGTTAGCATGAAAAAAATGTTCCCCAACAGAAGATTTTATTTGTTTGTAGAAAAATAACATGAACATTCAAATGACTTGAACTTTCAAGCAAGTTTGCAGATTAATTCATAATTGAAGTGATACAAATGAAGTACAACTTCACCAGAAGTATAACCCCTGTATAAAATATGCCATAAATTAACATACTTGTAAAGAATATGGATCACAAGAAAGCCTACTAGTTTAGTATCAAAATTATTAAACTTAAATTAGCATAATGAAGTTCACTCTGGTTTGGATTACTTTTGAAACACTTAAATTGTTCTTAAAATTCCTAATGATATTTTAAACATCTATTTAAAATAATATATGCAGAAAAAATGAAAGATTTTTTCTTATGAGTAGTTTGGACATCACATCACTTGATACACATACTACACAAAAATTGAGAACTGAGCTCTAAGTCAGAAGCAATCCATTCACTATACAGGTGAAAATTTCAAGATAAAAACCACAAGAAACTGGAGTAATAAACAGCTTAAAGCTGTAAAATTCCAGTTGGGAGGCTATTAAAACATCTGGGTATGGAAGTGTAGCATAACTCTGCAGAAAATAACTTTTGCATTGCCTATCTTGCAGTGATTTTGTGCAGATGTTTTCAACCACAAAAAAAATCTGCTAATTGTCCTTCTGCAGTCTTCATATTATACAGAAAGGTTTAACTCCACCCCATTTTTCGTTTGAGTAAAACCCCAAAATATCTCTGAAGCTATGAAGAAAGAACAAATGGTTGATTTTGCGTTTTTGATGGACTTGCAAAGTGAGGCAGAATAAGAATAATCTACAAAAACCTGAAATAAGCAGGTTTGCAATTTCTCCATTCCCTTCCATCTCTGCCTAGAGCTACAAAATTTGTCAATTTCAGTGCTCAAAAGTTACCTGGAATTTTTGTGACATAATTGATTTAAATTGCTTAAAAACATTTCTTCATTTTGTTCTTACACTCTAAGATGTGGCAATCTTTCACTTAAACGTGGTAAAAAATAGTGAAGTGAAAGTGCCGTTGCTGAGCACTCAGATCCACACAGTTCTTCCGTCACTTGTACAGAACCACAGCATATACAGAGTTCAGTGAAAACTAGCATCTTCCCAAATTCTTTAAATCTGAACACCTTGATGTTTCAACACACACACACCCCATCTCATCAGTGTTCCAGCCAGGTGAGAAACAACATAGCTAGTTGCACCTAAAATGACTGTGCTCCAAAAACACTAAGAAACAATGAAAGAAAAAGTTCAGCTTTCAGTAACATCACTCAATTCCCTAGTATTTGTTCAGAGCACTGCTGGCAGTTAAGTAAGTTTGGTTTAGAATCTGCTCAAGATAGTTTTTCGACTTTTGCTAGCAAGTCTACCTACCTCTCATACAGTGTTTTTCTTGGACATTTTTGTTATTTTATTAACTGCTATGCATTAAAGTGGCAGACTGCATGAAAACCAATGGACACAAAGATGAAGTGCAGCCAAAATTCTGAAAGATGGGCTAGTTTGTGGAAGGTGAAGGAAGAGAGCATGGCAGATGACTTCGACAGAGGAGCATAGCCAGAGCTCAGTGCTGAGATCCAGGGATATTGCCCAGAGTCATCAGCAGCAGATGCCCTGGAGAATCACTTGATCAGATACTTCTATTAAATGGGAGTCACCAAACTAATTGTCATTACAGTGCATGTGGCAGGCAAAGTTCCTAAATACTTCCTTGAAAATTGACCAGTGTGCATGGGGTTTTGGTCATGGCTGAGAAAAATCAATTTCAGAAAAAAATAATTGGGAAATATGTAGGTATAATTTGTCCACAGAATATGTATTAAAATAGTATTTTATATTTTATCCAACTTCTTCAACTCACCAGCTGTTGAGATTGACCATTTCTCATTCCTTTCAATATGAAAAAGTAGGCTTAACAGTTCATAAATTGTCCTATGATAACATCTTTAAGTGCCAATTCTCATCAGTTAAACTTAACACCATTTTTCACAAAAATAAGATATATGTATTTGTTTTAGGCACGAAGATATATATTGCAATAGCTAAAAAAAAGTTCCAGCATTAAATATCATGTGGAAGCCTAAAAGGACAGGAAGGATGTATACAGACGGCATCTCGGTTGGGAGGATGAAAGGGGGAAGGAACATCTCTCCGCGTGAGCACACATGACAAGAAGGCAGGTTATGAAAGCTCAACTGTCTGTCTCTGACCCTCCCATAGACACTCCAGTTATGGGAATACAGTGGCAGCAGTCATTAAAGCTCCATTTTATTTGCAGTTAACATCAGAAATTTACTGCATTAAAATTGCATACATTAGTTCATTTTTAAAGGTGACAAAAGATGCATCTTTGCATTGTAATGCAAAGCATCCGCTGCAGTCAATGGCACATTTGGGGACACAAGGCAGACTTTCAGGAGCCTGAGCACACGTAATGAGCTGACTGATTTTCTCTGAGAAAAATCAAAAGATCTACGTGACTTAAGCTTCTCAACATGAACTGCAACCTTCAGCTACTGTAGACAGTGGTAAAGCCTGACAACTATGTGCTCATCATTCAGGGCATTGTGGTCAATTAGATCCATGTGTCTATTTTTGCAGTTGATACTTATTTCATCAAGGGTATTCCAAGAATCACTGAAGGAGTTTCAGACTTCTGGGAATAAGGGTTCATAACTTTTCAATATTAAACTATTGTAAGTGAATTGCCTATATAGCTATGAATTAACCCCAATAAATGCAGTGATCCACTACTGTTATGAAGCATACTGTCCCACAGACTTTGTTTTTTACTCTCCTCTTCCATGACGCTCCAGATCAAGCTACAAATGACTACTCTGAGGAGGAGAACTTCAGCATTTTATTCCCATTCCTGTAGTTCATGGAAACTGACAACATAAGCACCACACATCCCTCAGGTAAGTAACTTGAGGGGTTAAGGGGATGGAAGGATGATCCTGTGTTACCAACACACCCTAATTCCAACTAAATTGAGGCATACATTTTTCAAGTGTTTACATGTGTTTATCAACTTTGACCTTTCAGATGCGAGAATGTGCCCCTTCTGCTAAAACACTGTGAGCTCCAAAAGAACGCAAAATAAGTTTCTGACAACTCAACATATTTCCATTCCAACACTCTGAAAGCTACATACAACCTTTGAAGTCAGCATATCAAAGCCAAAGAAAATAATCACTGCTATCAATTCATTTATCTGAAAACTCTCAGTTTCTTAACATGGAGAGTGATGAGCACTGATAACAACCCTGCAAAATCATCATGAACTCTCCCTAGTAAATACAAAGAATTTTTTTATTACCTTGTAGTTCCCTGTTTTTCATCAGCTCATCTTCAAACCTGCAGCATCTATTTCAGTGTAACAGACATTTGGAGGAAAAAAAGTCTCCATCAATGCTTGCACAGGGGTTCAATAAACACAAATTAGTCTTTAACATGTAATAAAATGGTGCGACAAACAAAAGGAGAAAATTCTGCTCAGCCAATACCTAGCACAACAATTTCTCAACAGGGTCCAAGCCCTAGCTTATAGTGTATCCAAACAAGATAAACAGCAAAAATGGAAGGGAAGAGTTGTTCATGCTGAAGACAGAGCTTGCTGAAACACGAGACACTGAAGCCAGTGACTGTTTCTAACACTTCCACAAATGAATTCTCAACAAGTGCATTCTAGCAATGCTGCAGTCAACGGATCAAAACAAGGGATAACATTTCGGTATTTGCAAAGCTCACCTAAGTGACATCTGTTGTATAGTTTGCAGGGACTAAAGCCTCATACGAAACAACTGCAACTAATTTTTTAAAAATTGACATTTGTGCAGTTCTCTGACTCAGCATCAGGGCTGGTATACTTCCTATCTTAAATTAGTAGCTAGAGAAGAGCTAATGTAATTAAACTTCAAGTCATTTAAGAGATGTAATTTTACCTATTGTAATACGCACATCCCTCAATTGCGGAGCAGGAGAGCCAAAGATAGCTTCCTACATTTTAAGGCCAGCATGTCTACCTTGTATTTTTATATTGGCACAAATTAAGTGACAGAAGTAGCAAAGGGCATTTGAACAGATGATTCTTTATCACTTCTATGACAATAAATGGCCTTCACTGCTGCTTTCCCAAATAGGATGTGAGGTTTACCCTCTGTCTTCCACCACTGCTAAAAAGATAACTTCTTTTTCCTTTCCCTTTTTTTGGAGGGGGGAGCAGATTTCCCACAGAGTATATTTTAACATCTTGAGATATATACAGACTGTGTATTCAAGACACTTAAATGCTTAACAAAGGTTAAAGCGCTGTGGCTTTAAAAAAATAAATCTCATGGTAAGATCAGTTAACAGCCAATTCTTACGTAAAAAGCAACTACTAAAGCCAGTAAGATGATTTCAATTATCCAGCTGCTATCTGTCTGTGACCTCACCTGTCTAGATTTTATTATGCTTGACACTTACAGAAAAGTATGCACTTCAGTCTTCCAAACAATGATTCTTAAGTATTTTAAATCAACCTATTGAACCTAAGGCACAAAGTTCATAGCCCTTTCTTTCCACAGCTGAAAGCTGCCTTTGTAGGTGTAGAAGTCTAGTGAAGCATCAAGAACTTTCAAAAGAAGAAAAAATTAAGGAAGACCCCTAACTTGCATTTAATTTAGTGACTGCAGCAACATTCTTCCACATCCAAGACCTCATACCTCTCTCTACCATTACTAGTTTCATTAGAAGCTGAAAACTCCTGGGAATTAAGTAAACATCCATCATGTTTGAGACTTCAGTTACGGGAATATCCATTCAGTCATAGCTGGTCAATCTGCCTGGTCAGTCATTGACAGTTTTTAAGTCAATAGCTACTTTAACTGCTGTAAAAGCCCCATTATAGCCACGAAATATACGTAGATAAAAAAGTGAAAGCAGAAGCTCTAACAGGTGTATTATTTCTTTCTCTCACTATCATCACTGAATAAATCTCTGGACTGTTATTCTGCTAATAGATCCTCATCATTACCATAAATGACCACCTCCTCTGAAAGCACAAGCCAACTTGTTTCATCTTGCAATGGAACTGACTAAGCTTGTTCCTACTCAATTAGTTACAGGAGTGGTAAATCAAATAAATTTCTGTTTGGTTTTCATTACTTTTTAGAGATTTGAGTTAATTAAATTACCTATTATCAGAATGAACAAGACTCCTAAGGCTAAGATTTTATATGAGTCATCTCACTTTCAGCCCAGTGAGCCAAAAACTGTGAGGCCTACACATTGTTCCAACTAGAAAGATAATGGAGTCTAGCAACTTTGATGCCATCCTTTTACTTCATAATTATAGCACACTATTATATTTCCCTCAACACAGCAGCAATCTAAAAGGGCAATCTCTGTTTATAGTTTCAAACCACTTCTAATAAGACCTTGAACCAGAAAACTTTTTTACTTTATTTTTGGCAGTTAGGAGTGGTGGGAGGTGGGGATGGAAGGTCACACTGGAAAGCCATGCTCTAGATACATCTATGGGTTACCTGATCCACCCTTGGAGCCCTTCTCTGCAGTAGTTCTTCCTGTTGATCTCATTTCTTTTGTTGATACAGTACCTCCCAGAAGGCAAGTCTCCCTACCTCAAATTCCTTTGAGGGCTCCACTCTTGGAGCTAGAGACTCCTAATTGAAGCAGTTGAAGATGGTTTTCTTCAGGGAGAGAAGCACACTAACAGCTTTCGGTGTAGTATATATGTAGAAAAAACAGAATATCCCAGTTTCTCTCTTCTGCAGGATAAAACACACCGCAGTTAACTGTTTTGTACATTCGCAGGACTTTATACATTGATTTTCTGTTGTAATTTCTGGCAAGTCTCAGATGCTATGGAAAACAAGACAAGAATTTCACCAGTATTTCCCAGATAAGAGAGCACCTAAGCCAGCAGTTACTTTCAAAGATAAGTAACCTAAGGATCCAAATCCATGCACCTAAATTAGCCAAACAGCCTGTTTCATTTCCTAAACATGTAATTACCCTAGAAGCAATACAGGTGAGAATGTCTTAGACATACCTCTCAGGAGCATAAATGAGCAGTGGCTTAAATCCTATCTTAGTAACAGATATCTAGGACAAAGGCAAAACTATCTTCCACTCCCTCTCCTACCACTGCTGGCCCCAGGGAAGAAATGGTGTCAATTCTATAAACTCCTCAAGCCACCTTGATGAAGAAATCCCTTCCAGACATCGACAACCAGTTAGTAAAAACTGATCAACAGAAGATAAGCTCTCCTGGATGACAGTCATGTAGCAGTCACACCCTACTTTCCATGACTACTGTCTGTCTAAGAAAACTAAAAAACTGCAGCTACATTTGTTGGGATACAGGTTTAAGAACTGTTCAAAGCAACTCAGAAATACAAATTAAATCTTTGCAGAAGGTTTTTCCATTAACTCAAACAAGCTAAATCCAGGGCAGTCATTCTACATCATTGCACAAGCAGTGCAACGGACAAGCAATGCAATTGCACAAGCAGTGGAAGGCCAGTGGATGTGGTCTATCTTGACCTCAGCAAAGCATTTGACACCATCTCCCACAGCATCCTTGTGGGCAGGTTGAGGAGGTGTGGTCTGGATGATGGGGTAGTGAGGTGGATTGTGCGCTGGTTGGAAGGCAGAAGTCAGAGGGTTGTGGTCAATGGGGCTGAATCTAGTTGGAGGTCTGTGACCAGCGGAGTCCCTCAGGGGTCGGTCTAGGACTAGTGCTATTCAACATCTTCATCAACGACCTTGATGAGGGAACGGAGTGTACCCTCAGCAAGTTTGCTGATGACACTAAACTGGGAGGAGCGGCTGACACACCAGAGGGATGTGCTGCCATTCAGCGGGACCTAGATAGGCTGGAGAGCTGGGCAGGGAGGAACCTGATGAGAGTTAATAAGGACAAGTGTAGGGTCTTGCACCTGGGAAGGAAGAATCCCATGTACCAGTACAGGTTGGGGACTGATCCGCTGGAGAGCAGTGTAGGGGAAAGGGACCTGGGGGTCCTGGTGGACGGGGGGATGACCATGAGCCAGCAATGTGCCCTGGTGGCCAGGAAGGCCAATGGCATCCTGGGGTGCATTAGAAGGGCTGTGGTCAGTAGGTCGAGGGAGGTCCTCCTCCCCCTCTATTCTGCATTGGTGAGGCCGCATCTGGAGTATTGCGTCCAGTTCTGGGCCCCTCAGCTCAAGGAGGACAGGGAACTGCTAGAGAGTCTCCAGCACAGAGCCACTAAGATGAGGAAGGGAGTGGAACATCTCCCTTATGAGGAAAGGCTGAGGGAGCTGGGTCTCTTTAGCTTGGAGAAGAGGAGACTGAGGGGTGACCTCATCAATGTTTATAAATATGTTAAGGGTGAGTGTCAGGAAGATGGAGCCAGGCTCTTCTCGGCCTCACTAAGCGATAGGACAAGGGGCAACGGGTGCAAATTGGAGCATAGGAGGTTCCGGGTTAACTTAAGGAAAAACTTTTTCACTGTGAGGGTGACAGAGCACTGGAACAGGCTGCCCAGAGAGGTTGTGGAGTCTCCTTCTCTGGTGACATTCAAAACCCGACTGAACATGTTCCTGAGTGGTGTGCTCTAGGTGGCCCTGCCTTGGCAGGGGGGGTTGGACGAGATGATCTTTCGAGGTCCCTTCCAACCTCTATGATTCTGTGAAGCAGTGTACACACAGAAGTCAGGCTTCTGATTTACATTTTAGTCTCAATGCCTGCAATTAACATTTTCTAAGAATGAATTTTTTACCATCATTTGGTTTTCAGAATTGGAAAAAGTCAGTCTCACTCGAAATACACATTCTATAGGACACAAAGTGATAACTTGAAGGATATTGATTTGGCAAACTAATGCTTACTACAGCTCTTGGGCATCAAGTGACAGGACTACATCTTTCTACAGAGAAAATGCATCTTGAAATGGCACATCTTTCCTTTAATTTGCTGAGTAATATTCTTTTAGTTGTTTTCTTTGGCACAAACACAGAAGATAGAGTTCTGCTTCCCACTGAATGGAAGACTGGAAAAAAGCTGCAACAACTTCAAATGCCAAGCACATGCCAGAGCACTGTCACCGCTGCATGAAATTATGAGGAGTTGGTCAATAGGCTAAGACATAGCACACTGCTCTATAAGAACCCAGCAGCTGCCAAGTTATGTCAAATTGTTTTACGCTCGTATCACAAAAACCAGGATCATCACTAGCTCCAACTGCTTCATTGAGTGCAAGTTTAATGCCAATGCTCAAATTACAAAGTGATTCTGATCTGACACCATTGTGCTTTTCATAATTGTAACAGGTTTCTTTACATTTGCCTTCATTCTGCATCTTCAAAATAAACTAATTTCACATTTAAGTTTTAACCCAAACCACAACACTCCATAGTTTTTCCTTAAGAGATCACATTTTCAGTCCTCTAATCCCAACAATGTCAAAAAAGCCACAAATCAAAATTCAAGTAGCCCCAGACAGAAGGGTTAAAAGGAAGATGAACATAGATTTTTATTTTTCCAATACAAGTATATTTGACCAACTTTCAATACAAATAAGTTACCAGAATATTGGGATCATGCAACACAATACTATGACACACATTTTATGACCGTATATTCAGACAGATTTGCTAATCCTTATCAAAGATCAAGTTACTAGACTTCAAACAAGAAAAGTACACTGCCTAACACTACAGAAAAAGAGCACCCTCACAGAATTCACAACAGAAGAGCTGCATGTACTATAGGATAACTTCTATTTAATCATTGATTCACTAATCGAATTTCCTTTCTAGTTCCTGAGACTCAATCCAATAAATAAGGAAATAAGCCTCCAAGCACAGACTATTAGGTGTTCACCTGACCCTGATGCCTTATACTTCATGGATTATAACCCCAGATGAGTGATGGTGAGCATTGTTTTCTGCTATAGTCTGTGCCAGAACAGGGTTCCACAGTTCTGAAGAGAATTCTCCATATACTTAAGCTGTGAAGTATAAAGTAGACAAGCCTGTTCAGCCTGCCTCACTGCAGGTTACTAAGTGATCAGCTCAATGCTGACCTCCTGGCTCCAAAATTTCTGCAGGCATATTAATTGTTCTGATGACCAAGAGCCTGAAGTGATTCAAGACATTCTTTTCTGGAAGCTATTTCTCTTTACATGACGAGACACTCTCTAATAGATACATCAAAGTAAATCTCAGGAAGCTATGTACGTAACAGATGACAAAGCTTGATTTGCAAGCACACTCATGTGATATGAAGTAGCCAGCCAAAACATATGTCCTCCAAGTATTCCACAAAGCAAAAGGCTGCTTCTGTAGCTGGTCAAGACAAGATTATTATCACAGGCTGAACGGGATCACTGAAGCTGCTGTTGCAATGAGAGGAACTCGTGTATAAAGGCCTTTCAAGAAAGCCAACTGGGAAGAGAAACAATCACCTCATCACTTCAGTTTCGTATCTTCTGTTTTACTTTAAGGCTTATAGTGAGGGCTTTCATGTGTCTGGGGAACTTCATGTTTGTTTAACTTTCCAGTGTTAATATTCACTTAATAGAAACTATTTGTAAACTTAGTGTTGCTGCGTCCAATCTCTATTTGTATTTTTTTCTCCAGCATTTTTCCTCCCTTCTATGTTTATTTCTGCATTGACACATCAAGGGATGGCGTACTTTTGGCACACACTATTGCCAAAAAAAATTGTTTTATGCACAATTTCCTTTCATCAGAACTTCAACATATTAACAACTTAGTACATTGCATAAAAGTTATATCAGGGTTGAAAAAAACAATGGGGGAAAGTGGGACACATGTTGAGGCAAGCAAGATTAAAGGAATACATTTCTCTGAATTAAAGCCCTCTTAGTGCAGTTGAAACACTGTGCTCCTTAAGTTCTATATTGTCCTTAGACAAATTCAACTCCTGATTAAATCTTGTTTACAAATAATTCGGGATCAATCCTCCTCACCAAAAAGCAATCAACAAGCATCTTACATTGGAACACTTTCTTTTTTGGGGCAGGTGGTTAAAAATAAAAGTTAGTAGAAAAGAATAGAGCTACAGCAAATAGCTATTAACTCTTTTTCAAGTTCGCCTATGAACTGAGAAGTAGAACATATCACAGTTTAAGCGAACATTCTTTGGCATATTAGATAACATTGATCCAAGTCAAAACCCTCCACAAAGCCCAGCTAAATGTGTACATTAACTTATATGATTACTTTCCACATAAAGAGATTTGCAGATATTAACTAGAATAAACAACAAAATGAGCTTAGCACTCAACATTCAAAACTTCGATCTAATATAGTACATTAAGTAATCTCTATTGTCCAATTTAATTTGTATTGGGCAAAAACATCTTTGATAAGGGGTAACTGTCAAAAACATTCTCTTTCAGATCCTGATCCAAGATAGTTCATGCTTCGTTTAAAGCGGTCCATTGCCAACGAGTTCTGCACAATAAAGATGACAAGCTTGATGTCAGCCAGATTGCTTTGAAAAACCTATTTCTTGAGTAGTAATGCAGTGTTAAATAAGCTGATGCTCATCATGCAATCAGTGTTGTCACACCAGGTTTCCATGTATCCGAGCAGGTAGAAACTGCCCTCAAACATACGTGCCTACATGTTTCATTATTCCAAAGACATTCACTGTGAACTATTAGCCAGTACATGTCAAATAGCTATGGAGAAGTAGGAAGTTTCTATGTGACAAGTTCAATTTGCTGTTTAAGTAGCCTGTGCATCTCCCTCTGGACAGGTGAGGTGACTCTTTACCTCTACTCCGTTCTCGTGAGACCACGCTGCACTGCTGTGTCCAGCTCTGAGGTCCCCAGTATAAGACAGACATGGACCCGTTGGAGCAAGTCCAGAGGAGATCCCTTCAACACCAATGTTTCCAAAGATTTCTTGAAGACTTAACAATTTTAGACCAAAATGACATTTGAGCAATGTTCATGCCAGTGTGCCAGGATAAGAGGAACGCACCAGTTAGCACAACCAGCAAGGTGTAAGGCAAGAAGCTATCAGCATTGCTCCCCATCACCCATGACCGAACTTCCTTCTTTAGAAAGAGTCTTCTCATGTAAGACGAGATGAAGATGATGCATTAGCCTATGTTTAACAGTGTCTGCATAAAGTAATTTCATTCAGCAATATGACCATTTAGAAACAAAGCTGTTTCAGATCAAAGTAACACTCCTAATTGTAACAAAGCCATTTTTATTCAAATAATTTGAAGCATGTGGCTGATACATCAGACTCAGGACATACAGCCATCACCTCGCAATGCTCGTCAGTGCCAAGTACAGAAGAGAACGACCACCTAATATAAGCCTCGTTTTGTGTCACGACTCAGCAGTATTTAAGCCACAGAACTAATTTTATATGTATATCCCATGCAGGAGAAGTTGGCACAATTAGGGAAAACCTTTGAAATATCAGAGCAAACTTCGAAACAGACCAATACAGCTGGAAGGTTATGTAAAACAAACACTGTGAAGCAACTAGCCACAAAAATGAGCTTAAATGAAATTAAGTCCTTTTTCTTTGTGTAGCAAGCCATTTACCTGAGATTGCAGATAACCAACAGACCATGTAGCTACGTTTCATGATGTAGCCTATTCGTCCCATGTCTGGCCTCACAACACTCTTTACAGGAAAACAATCAGAGAATGGGCAAGTTAAAAATCTTCCCATAGTTTTAAGCCAAAGTTAATCTAGGGATAGTTTATATCCATGTGATGTAGAATTTATACACCTCTTCCCCCTCAAGTATTTGTAGGGGGCAACCTTTACCCTCCTTGATCAAGTTTCAGTTTGTTTTGCTTCAAAACCCACATCAAACTTTTGTGGCAACAGGTTACCTTGCCTGCAAGACACAGCTAGGCAGAGCAGAGGGAAAGATGGCCTGAGGCTGAAGAGATTTTCAATGGAAGCAGGACACAAATCAAACCAACCAGTTTTAGCATTTCCACCCTTTTTCAAGCAGAAAGTTAGCCTCTCCCTACCACCAGTTTTCTCAATACAAATAAAATACAGGTAACTGGTAGACTACAGACAGAACAAGATGTCAATCTGAAAGAAAAAGGGGACTTATGTAGTGCCATCACATCTTCAGAAGAGAATAATGTTTACCCACTTGGCTTATGTTCTATAAGCATTGGTGGTTCTCATTACTCCTAACAAAGAAAAAATTTTCCTTTTGATTTGCAAGGAGGTTTAAGAACAGCAAAATGAGCATTAATCATAATGGTGCCATATATTATACCAATAATTCATATTTGCTAATATCCAGTGCAAATAAAGATGTCCTCATTTTCTTTCCCTCATTTTTGATTAATTTACTTATAAAATATTCTTACAGTGTTCAGATTACTAACTCTTATAAACATGACAAGATTGTAGCTGAATGTCTTCACAGTAAGGCTTGATTTCAACTTATACTAACCTCTTCCTTACAGAATTGATCCAGCCATCATGATATCAAACTGCATTTGTTGTGACAGCTATACGTAGCAGATAGCCCTAACATTTAATACCAGTAGGTTAGATGCTAGCAAGAATTTAATCTTCCTGTACAGATACTAGACACCAGATAAAAAGAGGTTATAGCTCCTTCACAGGGTTTAATATTTGCAGGAGAACTGCAGGTGTGTAGCCTGAAAAAGGGGAGCTGGGGAAAGAGGTTTTAGAGAGGTTATGTTACTCTTTAAATTTAGCTCAACAATCTCTGAAGTTCTGGTGATACTAGCAAAACTTCCCAGACTAATACAGCTATAATAGACAATTATTTCCTCATCCAATTGCCTATTTGTAAATACTTTCTCCATGCACAAATCCACTCCTGAAACATAGAATACACAGAAAGAAAGCATGCCCTGAACAAATGTCATTACAAGATGTGATATTTGGCTGCTGTTTCACAGAATCACAAGGGTTGGAAGGGACCTTGAAAGATCATCTAGTTCACCCCCCCCTGCCAAGGCAGGGCCACCTAGAGCACACCACTCAGGAACA